>JAQGBZ010000128.1:0-161629 GCA_034687125.1 Neelides folsomi
TTGTAATTCGTATCTCTGGAAATTATATGCGGGTTTTTCAAACTCACCTGCACCGATTTTGGGAATGAACTATAATTAATCTATTCATATAATTTTATTATAACGAGAAATCGTTAAATTATATACAAGTGTAACGCAACTATAGTTTTTTTCTATTTTTAAGAAAATCTTCTAAACTCAGGCATTTGTTTTTGTTTTTAGGAACCAGTTGGAATTCTTAAAGTTAGTGTTCGAAATTCAAATTGATTAATTAAAATGGGAGCAGTCCTTGGAGTTTGTGGCGCTGCACAAGTATGTTAAACAATTAACCAATAAACCCATTTTGAATGATTATTTGGAGAATGTTTAATAATCGAAACGATAATTTTGTTTATAGTTGGCATGTTGCTGCGGAAGTGCAGCTTGCAGCCTTTGTTGCTCCGCTTGCCCATCATGCAAGAATTCGACTTCTACCAGAATTATGTACGCCATCATGCTCCTTCTCTCAATTGTCGTTTGTTGTATTATGCTGAGCCCTGGGCTGAAGGAAGAACTGGCAAAAGTTCCATTTTGCAAAACGGATGCTGGAAACAAAAGCGGATTCCAAGAACAATTTGTTGATAGTCTTCGATCTGGAGTTGTTGGTGGTGGAGTTGATTGTAAATACGTTGTTGGATTCTTGGCCGTCTATCGAGTGTGTTTTGCTCTATTCTGCTTCTTCGCTCTCATGGCGGTATTAACAATTGGAGCCAAATCGTCTAAAGATCCAAGAGCCGGAATTCAAAATGGATATTGGTTCATCAAGTATCTGATACTGGCTGGAATAACATTCGGAGCGTTTTTCATTCCTGAAGGAAGTTTTGGGGAAGTTTGGATGTACTTTGGAATGATAGGTGGTTTTATTTTCATTGTAATTCAACTCATCCTCATTGTTGACTTTGCACATTCTTGGGCGTCTTCTTGGTTTGCACAATATGAAGAAACTGAAGCGAAATCATGGTGAGTTTCATTTTTAAGCAAATCACTAATTGGTTCATTATAGATTTAAGTATTGAATGTATTGAAATTGAATTAATCAGGCTATAAAAATCAAATATTATTACATTTGATAATATCTACTGATAATTTATAGGTATTGCTTGCTGTTGTCATTTACTCTTGCACACTATGTATTCGTAATTGTTTCGGCAGTTCTTTTCTGGATCTACTATGCTGAAGTATGTTTTATACTGATTCAGTATAAATTCGATAAACTTATAATTGGTGAATTTGTTTTAATTTTTGTTAAATAACATTTTAGCCATCGGAATGCGGATTGAACAAGTTTTTTATCTTGATGAATCTTGGCCTTTGCCTTATCATGGGCGTCGTCTCTATTTTACCCAGAGTTCAAGAATTCCAACCAAGTTCTGGATTACTTCAAGCATCAACGGTTTCCCTTTACGTCATGTTTCTCACTTGGTCGGCAATGGGCAACGGAGCAAGTGAGTTTAAATATTCTAAATTATTAAACATTGTATTGATTAAATCCCAATGTCGCTAATAATATGTTATTGTTTTAATTAGTTAAGTCATGCAAGCCAAATTTCGGACTTGAAGGGGACGTGAAACCCGATCCCGGAGAAACAAAGCTCGATACTCAAAGCATCATTGGTCTAATCATCTTCGTCGCTTGTGTACTTTGGTCGAGCATTAGGACGTCGAGTGCGAGTCAGGCCGCAAAGTTAACCCTTGCTAACACACTCCTTAAGGATGATAATACCGCAGCGGTGAGCCCAACTGATCCAGAAGGAGGTGACTTGAATCAACGGGATGGAGATCGAAGAGTCTGGGACAATGAAGAAGAAGGTGTTGCATATTCATGGTCATTCTTCCATGTTATGTTCGCACTCGCAACCCTCTACGTTATGATGACTTTGACAAACTGGTTCAAGTAATAATTATATAAATTATTAAAATTCCATGCATTTATGTAAAGAGATTAAACTATAATTATTTGAATTTTTTTTTAATTTTAGTCCTTCTGCTACACTTGATACGATCTCCTCCAACTATGCTTCTGTTTGGGTCAAAATCGGTTCATCTTGGCTCTGCTGTATTCTTTATATTTGGACTCTTGTTGCTCCATGCATTTTTCCTGATAGGGAATTCAACTAAAATATCTTTTATAAATATATTCGTTAAATGTATACCTACGATTAATTCGAGTCGAAATATTACACATTTTGATTAAATATTTATTCAAAAATAATATTCTTTCTCCTATGTATAGTACTTAACTTCTCGTCGAAAGCGAAGCTTTAGAATCCATTTTAAACAATAGTTATTTAAGCGAATTTTTATAACCCCGCACTATTTATGGATTAATGAATGAATCAACTATTGTTGCAGAAGTTTAGAGAATGATAACACGTTAATGTTAAACTATAAGACCCAATATGCTGTGAAGACGCGATGGTTTTTTCTTAATAAATGATTGATTTTCAAACTTTTGTTAAAATATAAAATGCATTCATGTCGCTATTATAATAAAACTCATTCATTGAACAAAGAATATAATTATTGCATTTAATCATAATTCTCAACTTTCTTAAGCCATTGTTGTCTGGAGGTGCTTAAGTGATGTGAAATTCATTCAACGGCTACTAAAGCTAAAATCATGACTTCCAATCAATAGCTGATACACAAGAAAAGATCGCTGATCGTAATTAAGAAAACGTTATACGATAAAAGTTTTAAAAATGATCATTCATCCCGTATCCCATTCATTCATTTTGCCATTGCCAATTGATAAAAAGGTAAAACCCTTAACCTAAGGATCATCATATGACTATCATTAACGTATTCGTTAACTTATTTCTAAGTTTATTAAGTTTTTATACGAAATGAGAAAATGAATTAAGTGCAATGTGAATATATACGAATACGGAAAAGGTAAAAATGAAAACGCAATAGCTGTAAGGCCAAATGATCATTTTCCAAAACATGAAATTCATTTGATCATCATGAATTCTAATTAATCCCACTTGATGATAATGTCCAAAGTGGATGATTAACATTAAAAACTGGGTCGAATCACCGGGTCTACATTAATTGGCGCAGAGGAATGATGGAAGGTGAAGTGCGCAGTTGGGTTAATGAATCACCCCAGCCAACCAACTTGCCACTAATTTTTGTACAGAGAGGAAGGGGGTGAATTGGTGGGGTTAGTTGGCAGTTGCGTAGGAGCAAATGAGAGAGAAGGAGAGAAGGAGAACTTCTCCTCAGATCCATTCTTGTCTAGGTGGTGTGTGGTTGATGTGACTTGACGTCGCACAGGCCACGCATTATTTATTCTCTCCGACCCTAAAATAAAAAATAAAAAACCAAAAAAAAATTTAAAATACATAAAATTAAACAAAAAAACTTCAAAAGCGTCTTCATAAGGGGAAGGACTGGCAGCGATTCAGTAAAGGTGAGGATTCTTTTTGTCCATATTTCCACTTCCTCCCTCCGCCATGTTGAATGAGAAAGTATTTCCCTCATGGCCCTTGTTCCTTTCCATATTTCATTTCGTAATTTTGGTCATGTTTATGAAAATGGGTAGAAGAATCATTAGGAGGTCATCTTCAGTCGCATCATGATCATTTAATTGTCATTTGTTCAAATTCAATTTTTTTAATCGGAAAGAGAAAATGAAAATGAGATTTCCTTTGTTTGAAATATGGACGACAGAGAAGGAAGGATAGGATTCATATGGTTACAAGTAACAATGATAATGTAAGCCATTGAATTATTTTCATCTATTCCTTTGTTCTTCATCCTCAGTCTTGTTCATAATTAATAAATTAGTCACAATCAATGCTATATAATTTAATAGACGCACAACTGAATTGAACCATGCATATTTGAAATCATTAAAAATGAGATAACATGAGAAATATATAGAAATTAATCATTTCATAATCATTGTTTTCGTGTTGATGGCGCAATATCTTATTACAAGATACTCCATACTTTTCCCACAACAACCACTGGCGTCCTCACGAGCCTCGTCGTATCCCCCTCCCCATTCTGCGTATTTAGTATTTACTCAGGCACTGAGGCTTAGCATAATTGTGAACTCCTTTACTTCGTTATATTTAGATAATGGATAAGCAAGTTAAGCAACACTATGCGCAGTTGATTCAAAGTTCCTTAACACTTCGGGGAAATATAAGCACAAGATCATATTACTTCATTGTTTACAGCTTTATAATCTTATCAATTATTTTTCGACGACTCTTCAAATTCGTCTACTGGAGATTGTAAAGGACTATTTTGCAATTTATCAATTTGTAGAGTTGCTTTTTTTTGACTTTAGAATCAGTTACTCTTATCACTAATATATGGACAAACTGGACAATTCACTGTTTTCCTTGTAATTTGTTTCGGTTATGGCACATTGGCTATTTGTGAAGGCATGATGGTAAAAAACCACGCTAGACTAAATAGAAATCCCCGGTTGGTTTTTTATTTTGGCTGTAGTTGTAATCTTGTAATGAGCTGCAAAATCTTTATCAGCTCAATAGGCATATTTTGAATGGCTTCTATCTAACTAGCTAAAAGCTCGTTTTATCCAATAACCAATCGAGAGAGTTGTTTCCGTATACCACCTAAATTATATGCATTACATTATCAACCAAACCAAGCTACTCCACAGCCATCGCATTACATATTGGTATTATTGGTTAGGGTTTTAACCCTACCTAGTATGGAATCGTTTTTGATGTCTTTCATATTCGTTTTGTCTGGTAACATTGTTCTATACTGGTAGGACATTTTACCTTTGTTATTATATTTCATTGCATTGTAAAAAAGGTCCATTTGTATTGTATGGATCTATTCCATTGCGAACTTTTAGCGAGTCTTTATAAATGCTCTCGTTTTCTCATACATAAATGCGAAAATAGCAAAATTGAATTTATTAAATGATGGAAGATAGTGATAGATGATAGTGAAGGATGAAGAAGGTATGATCGTACATAAAATGTTCATTTAATAACTAAAATCCCTCATACCTTCGTTCATCATTATTCACGCTAGCTCTCTTATTCCAATGACGTTTTTTTTTTACTAAACATACAAAACATGGAATATTTTCCCAAAGTCCGTCTTTGAAGCATTTGAATTAATGATTTTTTCACTTTTAGTTCAGAAGAGAAAAAAATAGAAAAAGCTTTTTGAAACTAAAGTCTTCCAGAAGACGAAAAAAATGAATACAGGCGCACAGCCGAATTACCCAATGACGTCCCTCTACGTCGGGGATCTTCATGTGGATGTGACTGAAGCAATGTTGTTTGAGAAATTTTCTCAAACGGGACCCGTCCTCTCCATTCGAGTTTGTCGTGACATGATCACCAGGCGATCGCTGGGCTATGCATATGTGAACTTCCAACAGCCAGCTGATGGTAAAAACAATTTTAAAATTTTCAAGCATTATTTTATTTGGTTAAAAAATAATTATATTTAATTGAAATAATTAACTGTTCTTATAATTTAGCTGAAAGGGCATTGGACACGATGAATTTTGACATCATGAAGGGGAGACCAATCAGAATCATGTGGTCCCAACGAGATCCCTCGCTTCGAAAGTCTGGAGTTGGAAACATCTTCATCAAGAACTTGGACAAGTCAATTGACAACAAGGACATGTACGACACGTTCTCGACTTTCGGAACAATTTTGAGTTGTAAGGTGGCGACGGACGAACATGGCAACTCCAAGGGATATGGCTTCGTCCATTTTGAAACGGAAGAAGCGGCCAACAAGGCCATTGAGAAGGTCAATGGGATGTTGCTCAGTGATAAGAAGCTCTTTGTGGGACGTTTCATTCCACGCAAGGAACGCGAGAAAGAACTGGGAGAGAAGGTAAAAATTACTTGAATGTTACTTATAATGTGCATACCGGAAATAAATTCCATTTGAATATTATTTGTTAAGAAAAAATTTTAATTCATTATTAAATTCATTTAGGCAAAACTCTTCACCAATGTCTATGTGAAGAACTTCCCAGAGTCCTTGTCGGAGGAGAAATTGCGGGACATCTTTGAGGCTTACGGGAGTATCACATCATACCGGGTTATGTGTGATGAAGGAGGAAAATCCAGAGGATTCGGATTTGTGGCATTTGAAGATCCAGAGTGTGCCGATAATGCTTGCAGCGCAATGAATGGAAAGGAGCTCGAAGGAAAGGCATTGTATGTCGGACGAGCACAGAAACGAGCTGGTTTGTTTATTTTAATAATTTTATATTTATTTTTTATAACATTTTTGGTTTATATATGAATTTTACATTGGTGGATTAATGGGTGAACTTAGGGGCTAATTCAAAGTTAATGTCAACAGAGCGTCAGCAAGAGCTGAAACGCAGATTTGAGCAGTTGAAGATGGACCGAATGGCTCGATACCAAGGAGTCAACTTGTACGTCAAGAACTTGGATGACACAATTGAGGATGAGAAGCTGAGGAAGGAATTCCATCCATATGGAACAATAACATCGGCCAAGGTTATGACTGAAGATGGACGAAGCAAAGGATTCGGCTTCGTTTGCTTCTCTTCACCCGAAGAGGCTACCAAGGCAGTGACTGAAATGAACGGAAGAATTGTCGGGACGAAGCCATTGTATGTTGCTTTGGCACAGCGTAAAGAAGATCGAAAGGCCCACTTGACCTCACAGTACATGCAGAGGATGGTCAACATGACAAACATCAGGATGCCTCAAATTGGTCAAGTTTACAATCCTGGCGCTGGTAAGAACTTACTATTTAACATAAAAGACTTAAAAAACTATATATTTATTGGCTCTTATAATAAAATACCTTACAATTATTAAATGGTGTATGAATATTATAATTCATTTTTTAAATTTTATTTTAGGTTACTTCATGCCAACGATTCCGCAACCTCAACGGTTCTACACTCCTGCTCAAATGAACCAAATGCGTCCTCAGACTCGGTGGGGAACTCCGCAAGGAGTTCGCCCAGGAGCTCAAGGCCCAACTGCTGGGTTTGCTGCAATGCAGCCTCCATTCAGACCAGCTGGTCGTGGAGCAGCTTCCGTCGCTACGGCGAACGCACAATCTGGAATGCGCCGTCAACTTCCAGGACAACCTGGAGTTGTTCAACCTGGCCAACCTCCACAACAAGGACGTGGAATGGCGAACGGACCACCGATTGCAGTTGCTGGACCAGGGGCCAATCAACAACCACGTGGCCCTGCCCAACCTGCTCCTCCATACAAGTTCGCTCCACAAATGCGTACACCGGGACAAGGAATCCCACAAGCTGCTCCAGCCCAACAACCACAACAAGCGGCTGTGCATATCCAAGGCCACGAACCACTATCTGCTTCGGCTCTTGCTGCTGCTCATCCCAACGACCAGAAACAAATGCTTGGAGAGCGACTTTTCCCTCTCATCCACGTAAGTTCTTTGTTAAATTTTTTTAGATATTAATTATTAGGAATAAGAATCTTTAAGATGTAGAGTAGAATGATTTATGGAATTTTTAATGGAATTTTTTATTTGGATTTTAGGAGAAATATCCAATCGTTGCTGGAAAAGTCACCGGTATGTTGTTGGAAATGGACAATTCGGAGATTCTTCATTTGCTCGAGGACCGTGAGCTTTTGAATTCCCGTGTTGAGGAAGCCGTTGCCGTCCTTCAGCTTCATCAGACCAAGCAGCCCGCTGCTTGAACCAGCCTTCAACATCATTACGATCAAAGGCTGAAGATTAAATCCGATCACGACCCGGCACGTCTACAAGAACTTGACTCAGGTATTACGGAAAAAAGGAGAAAGGAAAAAGAAAAAGGAATCGCTGCGAAATATCCCCCAATTAAGTCCAGAAAAAGTTGTGGAGACGAAGTCTTCGTTGTCCCCCTCTACATTTATTATAAAAAAATATAGGGTCGTTTAAAATTGATTCTTATTCTTTATATATATTCGTTATTTCTACTATCTATCTCTATTATGTCTATTGTACTTGTAAAATTCAATTCAATGATTGGCTTTCAAAATTTGATATTTTTATTTCACAATTTGAAACAAATTATCTGATTATTATTTCTAAATCTTGAACACCAGACAAATTGGATCTAATATTATTTTTTTGTCCCCATCAATTTCAAAGTTTTCTTTGTAATTGTTGGTGGAATCTTTCCCTAAAATATTCTAAACTTATAAAAACAAAAAAATTGTAAAAAACTGAAAAAATTATAAAAATTGCCCAAAAATTATGCGTATAACATCATTTGGAAGAGACATTAACAATGTCAAGAATGGTAATTTACACACAACTGAGAGTTTCGATAGGGTGTGAAACAACTCGAGTATTTTGTGGTGGGTTTATGAGGAACACACGCATTGGGTTAAATTGTTAAACTACTAATTAAATTACTCTTTAAAATCTGAAGATCATTTAAGAGAAAGGAAATGTATTAGTAGGCCGAAAGGAAAATTACAAATAAATTGGCAGGAATTGAATTTACGTGCTAAAGCTCTGATTCACTACAAATCATTCATTAGGGAATTGAGGTGGATTGGTTTATTGTTTAAAATACACAATATATGGAATAATTAATATTCGAATAATATTACTTTTTTATGTTTACGATATGAATCGACTGAAAGTGAAATATTCCGAAATGGAAGTACGACGGTCAAATGTACACCTTTACCGCATTAACCTCTTTAGATTTTATAAATCCTTACTTCAAATATTCATATACTTACATTCTTTACATACAAAACAATTAAGGATATTAATACTATTAGGAATAATGGCTCGTACGATTCGTGATTGAACTATAAATATTAGGACATAATTTGTGTTTACGAAGTTAAATTAGTAATGCCACATGGTGGTGAGCCTAGCTCCCAACACGATCATTATCTCTCAATGAACTTCATATCTAAGTTTACAAATGAATATAAAATATAGGAAACATGTGATCCTTGCTACATAAGTTAACTCAAAGTATCTTACAAAGCGTATGTTCATAATACATAATTTTCACAGGGGAATTTTTATTAAGGCAAATTAGGGTTAAATGATTTTCTAATAATTCATCAACTAGAATTCCAATGCATAAATTTATATAACTCGTGATAACCATTATATTAATTACTGTAGTCAAAAATCACTAATTTCATTAAGTAATTTCTTATATTTGATGATTGAAAATGTTTTAGCTGTCATTTTTGAATAAATGTTAGGAATTTATTAATTTATGAATCCACTTAGGTCTTAGCCGAAACAAATGGACTATATAAGCTTGGAACTTTATTTGAATACATACTATAAGGTACAAAACTGTTGGTAAAATATACCTCAAACTAATTATATTTAAATAATTCCCAACGATGAGATTTGTTTGCACACACATTCGTTGAAGGAGTTTAGAATTAGGGATTTAATTATTAGAAATATTTAAGAAATTTGTGCGTACATCGTATACTTTTATTGATTACTTTTATGGAAAAAAACATAACAAAAAAGAACATCTTTCAGATTTCATTTGCCTGAAAACTGAGAGGAGTCGCTGATTGCAATGATGGGAGTTGAGAGATAGCTTTTTATTAAGGCAAATTTCTCTTCGTTCCTCATGAAAAAAATCATTGGCGAGTTGAGCGATGGCGATGTGAGTTGGAAATTGACCCTTGTAAAATGTGTTGTTGGCCGACTGATTTGCTCCCATACTCCCATTGTATTAATCCTCTTTTCCAATGATCCGGATCCGGACACAGAGGTGACTCTTCGGAGTTGGGACTCTGTAGGACTGGATGTTCTTGGACAAGCACACTTGATAATCTTGGCATTGACATGCCATAAAAAAACTGATTAAATTCTGCATGGGCGTCATGTCCCGGGCGATTGAATTCAAGTGCAAATTTGTAAGATCCCCAGGGACGGGCTAAAACTGGGAATTTAGCCTTTTGAGAGATGGGCAGTTTCCAACCAAAAAACGCAGTCTTAACGAGAAAGATTTAATAAAAATGAAAAAGGTACTCCGATGTGAAATGCGTTTAACTCTTTAGGTGAACCGTGGAATTGAATTGAAAAGTCTGGTTATTATGTTGTACTCACTTTAAATATTTCAAAAAAGAATTGTATAAAAAAAGAATTCTGCTACTACTACTATAATGTAAGAAAATATATAAAATACTTCACTATCTAAACCATGAGGAATCATTCATACAATATTGTAATTTCAATTTACAAAACGTATATTTATGAATATTACAAAAAGGAATTTTCTCAGGACGGGAAACTACATAGGAAAACCTTCACAATTTGATCTACAGAAAGAGGAAATCACGAATTTGTTCCTGAATTTCGCACTTTGAGCCCTCATTTTCCTGAACCGGTATTGTAAATTTGTAACACGAGAGACAGAAATTTTTATCGGAATCTTATCATACAAATATATAAGATTTGCAAAATGAGTATTCCAACCAAGAGAAAGAGAGAGGGAGGAAAGCCTTTTCAAAATGTCATCATCTTTACAGTCCCTTTATTGCTGCCGAGAAAACCATGAAGAGGAATTGAGTTTTATGAGCAGTTGAGGAACCATAAATGAACGAGTAACTTAAAAGAAAATAATATCAATAGAGATAATCTAGAGACCGATCTTTGATTGTAGACTGACCGTCGTACGAGTACTCGAAAGAAAAATAAATGTCGAATCAAGTTTTCGACTCTTGTGTCCCCGAATACAGGAAATAAATTGAGAGATCTTTTTTAATATAAAAACATTAATTAATAAATATGATTAATGATTTCTGAGACGCCCAAATTCAAACATGAATTTCCAACCAAAAAATAAATTTCGAGACTACCCATACAATAATTTACCTACTGGTCAGATGTGTACTGAAAAAAAGGGAGAGGTGCTCAGCCATTTTGAGAATTCAGGAGGAAAAATTTAAAACTAAAAACAATTTACTAGTGACAGCTACGATGAGGGATAATACATAAAATATAAAAAAAATGCGAGAAACCAATTAAATGGGGGAACTTAACTATAAAGGTGAAATTAAATTTCTTGAAACAACTAAATTAAATTCTCATCTTCTATAAATGCTATTTACTACAAAACATGGGAGTTTTTTAAACGCTCATCTTTATTTGAGAAAGGGAAAAAACCCAAAAGAAGTCGCATGAGAAACTTTGCGTGAGGTCATTCTTTTTAGCTCGAAACTCTATTTACTAATATCCAAAACCGTTTGATTAGAGAACTCGAGGAAATCAACATCGTTAGAGGAAGGGGAGAGAAAAGGAGGGAGAGGAAAAAAATATAAAACTAATTTATATCTCATATTTAAAAAGGAATTCTTTACCAAAAAATATAAAAAATACATTTACACATACACACGTACGTAAAATGCTATATAAAACTCATCGAACCAGTACAGTACACACAGTAACCAGCTAATCAGTATAAATTCCCGCCGACCGGCGGAAGCAGTACAGATGAAACGCAGCAGCAGTGCTAAATAAGACAGACGGTTTAAACAGTCAAAACGCAGAAAACGATACAGAAAGTTCACTGAACGCAGTTGTCGCAACTGAGGAGTCGAAAATCAACCATAACAGTTTTTTCCGATAAAAAGACCACAAGGGGTTGGCAGTTGTATTTTGATCATTCATTTCCACCTGGAGGAATCAAAATTGTGAACAGGAGGACAAAGAGGGTTCGCTGAAATTAATTTTTGCGGATTCTCTTTGACACTTCTGATCATCAGAGTTTAAAACTCCTCTAATCCCTTGTGTTGAAAAAAAATAAAACTTCTACAACTCTTTCCTATCTATTTTAGGGGTTTCTCTGTAAGAGAATCTCTTCGATTTTTTGTCATTTTTTCAATAATCATGAGTATTATGAATGATGATAATGGAAAACGCTCTACAGAGAACACATGAACCAAACCGTACATTACATAAATACATAAAAATAAACAAATACGATTGTAATACGAGATAAAAAATAATTACACTTTAGAAAATGTAAAATAATTAAACATATTTAAAAGTACTAAATAAAAAAAAGGTATATCATATAAGGGGAAAAACATGGATTAGACTGGACAGGATCTATTCACTGAAATCAGGAGAAATCTTCATATAAGATTAAAATATTCTTTACGCTAAACAGTCCCACTGGTCGAACAGTTTACTTGTTAAAAAACACCACGAACCAAAATATAAGTACATTTACACAATACAAAGGGATAATTTAATTAGCCGAGAGAGAATCCAATGGAAAAAAATAGCTCAAAAATTATAGACTAAATAATTAAAATAATATGTGTTGTAAAGATTTATCTTATTTACTTTTAATAATGTGGAATATTAGAATGTTTTTTGAGTAATTTGGATAATAGGATAAAATATTTAAATAAATATAAATAAAATTGGGAACAGGATCCTCGTGACATGCCTTGCAATTCTATAGAATTCGATGGTTAGGTCCTAATATTCAATCAGCATCATTTGCTGCAGGAATGAACCACAGAAGATGTGAGAGTGAGAGACGGTGTTGTTCTTCTTGTTTCCATTAAATAAATATATTGATTGCCTTATTACATTTGTTCAACTTCGAATTGGCCTGATTAAGATTTTGATTAAGTACCATTGTTGTTGTTGTACATGGGATTTAACCTTTTGTAAACTGGACACCTCACCGGTTGTGTACGATTGGACTTGTAGGGAGACCGGAAGGGGGGAATTGCCCCTCCGGCCCTCGGACTCCAAACATCATTTGTGTGAGAGGAGATGCGGAAAGATCTTTACTAATAATTGTATAATTCGGTACTGAAAAGCCTTTTCAAACACGCGAAGGTGGAAAGTGAACAAGGTCTGCATTTAATATCATATTGAAGAAGAACAGAGAGAATGGTAAACAGAGCTACCATTCAAATGTCACGCTGTTGACTATAAGAACTTCATATAACAATTAGATTTTAATTTAATTCACGTGTAGATTTAATAAAAATGGGAAAATAGGAAAATCAATGTTTCATTTATTAAGGCTATATATTATAATAATACTTATATTTGTTATAATAGTATCATTATTATATTTATAGGAATTATATTATTACATTTAATATATCATTTAATGAGTTGGATGTCTTGTAATTAAACTCTTTAATTTGAACTCGAGATCATCTCTGAGAAATTCTTCTTATTTTCCTTTATACGTTTTTCCAATGATGGGAGTGAAGTGTCAAATCACGGCCATCATTCATTTAGAGTAAGACAATACCAATTGGTGATCAACCTCTTTTGCAACTTCATTGTGTCTGATACTTTATTATTAAACTTACTCTAACTTCTTGTAATTGGCTCAATATTATCGGCGAATAAATTCATTCTCTGCTTCTTTTCAAAAACAACAAAACAAAATTTGTGTGTGTGAATCAATCATTTTATTTCAATTTCATATTCGATTTCATGACATTTATGGGCATTTAAAAAGCGTCGTTTCAATCACAAGCATCAACACTAACAAAAATTAAACACTAAATTCATAATTGGAATACATTTATACGATCCATATTAATTATTTCACTATTATTATACAATATTATTGTTTTTTATCTTATTTACAAAATTACATTTACAAATAATTTTAGATTTTAGACAATAAACATTATTCCATATATTTTTTCTTGGTTGAGTTATTCACAAAATACATAATAATATGTTATTTATTAGTTTATATAATAGTTTTAGTTAATATATTAATTATGCATAAAAAGATAAAATTTTAATATTGACAATATAAGAATATTTAAAGCTATAATAAATTGCATAGTTTAACAAAAAATGAAGCATATTTTAAAATTTCGGTTAGGGATGCATTTTCATTTAATCTTTTCAAAAGATCATTCATTATAAACGCAAACGAAAGGGCTTGTGGTGTTTGTACAAAATGGACGAAATTGTTGACTTCAAGGAATATCACTTGATTGATGTAGCTGGAAATTCTGATCAGTATAGAATTGTCACTCCTTGATCTTGGACACGGGGCCTTCGTCCAATTCTACTCGGGTGGGGACTTGGGCTTGGGAGAGGAGAACGGGAGCCCATAACGTCTGGTGAAGTCTCACGACTCGTAAATTCTTGTTCTAAAAGTAATCATCAACTATGTACAGCGAACGGAGTATTTAGAATTTAGATAATATTCATATTTAACTAATGATTATACATATGGGGGCTGGCCAAAGTGGTCGAGAATAAAAGTGGGAATAAGGTGGAATAGCTATTCTCCTCTATTCCTGGAATAAAATCCTGGCCAAAGTGAGTTTTAGTGTTATTCACGAAAATGAGGAATAGCGGAGGAATAAAGGAATAAGCTATTCCTTGTTATTCCTAGGGAAGGCAAAGGAGAGGCTAACCAACACCAGGCTCAGGCTCCCTTTTAATTTTAAATTTCACTCTTCCCAACATCATCATACAATTAATTCTCTTTGCTAATTGCAAATACGTGTTATATATGGTTGGAAAGAGGATAAAATTCTTGACAAAATATTCACTTCACAATTTTTATACCATATTTGTTTTTTATGAATAAAACTTAAGATGTCTTAAGATTTCACTGTGGTTGATATTAAAAAGTTCAAAAACTCGAAAAGAAATGATTTGATATCTTTTCAACGATTGATTTTAAATTGCTACCGCTATTCTCACTCGAGAGCTAAATAAGAAATGGAGAATAACTACCTCGCTATTCCACCTTATTCTGCACTTTGGCCCAAAAGTCCTTATTCCCGAATCCTGGCCAAAGTGCCATTGGAATAGCTTATTCCTTATAGCACTTTGGCTGAAAATTTACTTCCTTCGGCTATTCCTCCTTATTCTTCGCTATTCCTACCACTTTGGCCGGGCCCATGATGTATATCTACTTTAACTACATTTAAATCAAGTCATTTCATCATTGTAATGTAATTAACATTAGCCTTTATTCAATTACCTTTTCTTCTTCTCCGTAAAACAGAGAGAACAAGGAGGAGGGAAGCTAAGAGAATCATTACGAGTGCTACGAGAATCCATGTAGCACTTTTGTAAACAGGAGATGCACCTAAAATTTTTGCAACATTGTTTTTATTTTTTCACCCTACTACTTCGTAGATAGCTAATAAACTTATTTCATTCTCTTTAATAGAATAATAATTTACCTTGAAATTCTTCGGCGGTTGTGAGAGAATCTCCATAAATGTCGCCGAGTTTATTACTGGAAAATCCAAGGTAGTTGAGCCTTGGAAGGAATTCTGTCCAAAATTGAGTTCTATAGGGTTGATATCCCCGTGGCGTAATTCTCCCATCTTTGAGCCAGAAGTGAGTTGGATCCGACGTGGTGAATTTATTCCATTGAGACCAAGGGGATCGGGTCAACGCTGGAGTTCCAACTTTGGCCATATTTACCCAAAGTTCTTGAATCCGTTGAGACACTGCACGTTCAATCCCATTGAAGTCTCTTCCGATCACTTCTTGGAAATTCCCTCGGCCGAAGAGGTAAAGAAGGATAGAGCCATGCCATGCACCTTTAATTCATTAAACGTCTAAATTATTATTTCAACGTAAACTTTTTAAAAAATTTTCAACAATAACATGAACTTTTGTTTTTGCATAATATCAAAGCGTATTGTACTTCGATATTTAGTACAAACATGAATGTAAACATTAATAATTAAAAAAATTACAAAAATTACAAAAAAGCATAATGTTTATTTTAATGAGTTCTAACTGTGTGCTTTACCAGTTGCGTTGATAGAATTACTGTAGACATTTGGGTCAGGAGTCTCTTGATCGAAAACATAGGCATAGACGGGATTTACGGCTTTTGACAGGAACTGAGCCGTTTGAATGTGCGGGGCGAGAAAATTGGCCTCCGTGAAGAACTGCGGAAGTGGAAAATAAGAAATTAGGATGTTTGTCTTAATTTGAATTGCGGATGTTTTGAACATTGGGGCAATACATCAAGCATTTGGTCCATGACGGCACTTGTGTCATTTGATGCTCCTGTGATGAACGCGAACTTGACCACTTCTTTTACTACGAGCATATTCCGGTGAAGACGAGATCGCTCAAGGAGCTGAGGAATCAACTCGTTTTCAAAGGTAGACTTCAATTGGAAGGAATTCATTCGGTAAAGTTGAGATTTTCGCTCTTACAAAACAAAATTATAATATTTAATTAAACAATTAATTAAACAATTATGAAGAGCAATTCTTCTGATTTAATAATTGCTAAAATTCTTCAAATTAATAAATATTTATAATTTCTGATTGTCTTTTTAAATTCTATTTAACCATAAATAAATTGCTCATCTAAAATAGCGAAAAAAGTCAATTACTTATGAAGAGAAGTCCATCTTTAGAAGAAATCCCTGTGATGACTGGAATTTTGGGGAATTCTCCTCTTTCCAATGCTTCCCACGGTGGTCGAGCAATGTATTGGAGGTCTTTGGGCAGGAAGCTGTCAATTACTGGCCCAAACACATCCGTTCCATTGTACAAATCAATGACTCGATAATAGGCCTGAGTGACTCGGTTCGCATCTTGGAATCGAAGACAGCTGTGAATGGCATCCGTGCTGGCCACAGAACATCCAAGTTCTTTAGCCAACTGTAGCGACGCCTCTCTCACCCTGAAACCCATAGCCCATGGAGCCAACGAAGATCCCGACATGAGGACCACACCGTGGAATCGTCCAGCTGGAAAGAATATCATTTGGTTATGTAAAAAATTTGCGTGTGAGAGTCTTGAGATTTGTTCTTTCTCACCTGCTGCACGAGGAGATGTCATGTGAAACATTGCAGACGCAGCTCCAGCAGAGTGGCCAACAAGAATCACTTTGTTCGGGTCCCCACCAAACTCACGGATGTTTTCATGGACCCATTCGATGGCCAAGTATTGGTCCAAAAGCCCCATGTTTCCGCCTGCTTTCGTGTCTTCCATTGAGAAAAAACCTAATGAGGGTAATTAAAAGCTTAAAAATCCTTCATTTACGACTTCTCCTTTTCCTTTCCTTCACTTGGGTGGATTTTTTCTTTAAATAAAATATGCTGGACAATTAAAAAGAAAATTGGATAGATTTGAAGGAGGATGGGCATAAATTGTTTAATTATTAATTAAGTGACAAAAAACTTTCTTGGATTGTTTAAAAAGTGAGACAAAAAATAAAATTGACATTCTTGATTTTTAAGAGAGAAAGCGGAGTCATTGAAGAAAATGAAAGCTGCTTAAAATGTCGCACGAAAATTTTCGTGATTTGGGCTATTACAGATTTGGGTGTTGGTATTTAACGCATTTATAGTGTTAGGGAATGGGGAATGGTTGAAGGCGTGAATTGTCACGAACCAAAGACGCCAAGACGGTAATTGAAGGTAACGACGACGAGATCCGAGGCTGCGAGCTCCGCTCCATTGTACAAAGAAGAGTCGAAGAAAGTATACAAGTCGCCTCCGATGAAAATGAGAACTGGTAAATTGGCTCCTTGCCCAGCAACGTACTAAACAGTTAAATGTGTTATAAATATTGAATATTTATAATTATCATTATCATTGCTTCTAACATTCTAACACTCCATTCTTCTATATTTGGAGCTAAAAGATTGTTAAGGTAAGCTAAATTAGCAATCGTTGCACATTTACAGATATTTTCATCCATGGTTTGCTTTCACTTATCTTCATTTAGAGCAATGATACTAGAAGAGAGATAATAAATATTTATGTATTGACTTTCTTGCGTTCAATGATTGTGATGAAGTGATGTTTAATGACAATCACATCCCAAGTGATTTACTTGTCGCATTACAAGGAATTTTGAATTTTAATGTCTGCTATTATCTGCTACTACCATAATTCTACCTCCTCTTTTTTTATTTATTATTAAATTACCTATTAAAATTATCATGTAAATACTTATTATTTAAATAATATGAATATATTTTATATGACTCGAAAAAACTTTGTACACCAATATTTAAAATGGGTTATAAAAAATAACTATTAATACACATCCAAATGTGCATAAAATATACAGGTATATTGGTAAATACATACTACATCAGTAGTTTAACAAACAATCCCTCAATGCGCTAGCTAATTCCTCGTGTAATCTAAACTTTTGCAATGACTATAGTGTAGGTAGTCGTCTTGAATGAGATTGAATGTACATAATTTAGACTTTATAATTTATTAAAGAATGTCCCTCTAAAAATGAAATTATGTATTGGGTATTATGATAACTTAATTAAGAGTGTGAAATTAATGTAAGCTCGAATAGAAAATGACATACCTGTGGTGTCCAAATGTTGACAAATAAGCAATCTTCTGACGTCCGCCCTCTCGCTGTTGGCTGCAAACAATTTGGCCTAAAGACCCCTCCGTCGTACGTGCTATTCCACCCTTCATGCCTCTCTGGTGGCTAAAAGCCCAGAAACAAATGGACAATGAATTTCACCTACTCGACCTCAGGACAATAAACAACCCAATTCCATGAAACGGATTGGAATTTGCAATCAGGGACTTTGAACATTTAAATTTCCTTTGTTCAACAAATAAAATACTCCATGCATAATATTATAAATTCGCAAAATAATAACAACTCTATTATTACTCCCTGTCTGTTTCAAATCACCAAATTCCAATTTAGGCCCAGTGTTTATTAAATATTACATTTCACGCTCACTTACTGTAAATGAGTGTGGCACATTGGCATAATTGCATGAAAAGTATTCATAAAAGCTGTAAACAAATGAACACGTCGAATTTGAAAGATTGCTTGATGTAATAAGTCTTGTGTTAAAATAGGGAGTGTGAGGAATTGAAAGCTATACAATCAGAGAAATAATTAGAGTAAAAAGAGCGAACAAGGAATAAAAGAAATTAAAAGTTAAACAAGTGTGGAGCAAAGGTCGAGTTTGATGTAATAGCCCTATATGTAAGGATAATATAGTTAAAGGGAACGTTTCCGGTTGTAGTTAAGAATTGTCGGTCGAGAAATGAGAAGTTCGTAACTTCCTTTCATTGCTCTCTCACCATGAATCTCAGGTGGCCCAATGGAGGTTTGGCATAAGGAATTCCCAAGTAGGCATAAGTTGCCGTCGAAGCGTCCCGGACCTAATTCAATCACACAATGAGCCAATGAACAATTTGATAACTTTCTTATACAATATCCATTATAATCATTTCCTATTCAATTCCCCAATAACAAGTATTAAGCTAATATTAAATGTATGTATAATTCAATAATATAATTGTTAAAATATTTTCTTACTCCTTGAACATTTCCTAATCCACGGATGTTAATCACAAGTCCGACCACCTCACGTTTGACACTAAGAAGAAATAGGAGAACTTGGAACAAATGAACAATTTCCATTTTCTTCGTCCGCCTGATTTGAACCCAAAAAATCATCTTCAACAAGTAAAAAAAGGAAATCGGAATAAATCACTACAATTCCTAAATGAATCCCACAAAACCCCACTTTTGTAAATCCATTGTTGAATAGGAATTAAACCATGTCTCTTCACTCACGTCCCAGTCACAAAAAAATCTCACATTTTAATTAGTCGCCTATAGTATGTATTTGATCCACAGATCTGAATTTACGAGGAACGAATTTGACTTATGTGTTTTGAGCCAATGAAGACAATTTCTAAATAGGTCAATGAGTCAAAGGCAAGGATTTTAATTAAAAAATTAATTGAGTATTTACTGAGATTTAATTTAGATAATGAGGTGTATAGAGATGAGTAATATTCTAGCAATAATGGGGAGATGCGTTCCACGAGGTGTTTTGAGCGATGCTGTCGGCCAACTACTGTCATGAATTGTGCAGGGCGGTGAGTCGTCGGGGGCACCCGCCTCCTTCCGGTCCAAACACTTCGACGTCCCTCTCGTTCATTTTTACGAGTCTCTCTATATTTATATAAGCACACATAAAAATACATTAGAGAGACCAATGCAGAGACGCGGATTAGAAGCATTACTATTGTAGTGGAGTAGTCAGGAGCTCATTACGAGGCGAGAGCGGAAATATCAGGTCAGCCGTGCATGACTGAAAATATTTCGAGTGGGTGAGTACGACAAGGAGATTGTGATGTAAAAGACCTTGCTGGTCCGCCGGACCCTCCATCATTCAACCCTCATCTCAAACCCAGAGACGGACGTAGTTAAAATCCCTTCAATATGTAACTAAACTTGGTATATTAAATATATGTCAGGTGTATTTAATGCCTCCCCATCAATTATCAATTACCTCATCTCTGATCTCTTGCTGAATCGCTTCTCCGCTTTGCTTGCAATCAACGCTCCCAATACTCTCAACACCTACCCGAACCGACTACTGAAAGAATAATTTAATTATTTACATACACTGCAATTAATTAATTGCAAAAATTCATTTTTACTTTGCCCTTATCATTCATAACTTTTTAAATAACAACAATGGTTAATCTTATTTATTATAATTCGGGCAGTTACAATCTTTCAGCAATGCAGTTGAAGTTTTGATGCAAATCGAGTTGTTGTGTAAATAGTTTTGAAACTACGCCCTTTTCATAAATACAAGAGGATTATATAAAATATTCTTTATTACAAGACTTGCCCGAAAAAAATTTAAAGTATAAAAATCTATTGATTATCATATGTGTGTAAATGCATAGTATGGTATTCGTATTCTGAAGATAAAATGACTGTCAGATGAGCATATTAAAAGATCTAACATTTTAGTAAAAGCAGTGCTGCGTTGACAAGAACTATGTATTTGTACAAATAATGAACAATTTCGTGAATTGAAGTTAAAGCCGATACAGACGTAACTTGTCAGAATGTCGAATCATTTGTTCATGACATTGGTTTCGGTCGATTCGAAATTTGGCTCATCTGCAATCATGTACTTCATGGTCAAATTGAAATGTGTTGGAGAGGATGAGAGAATTCGTTAATAAAAACTACAAAATGGACAAAATGATAAATTTTGAATATGATAAATACACATCAATTCATGAATGACTACATGTTACACTGTACTATACACCTACAGGTAAATGTATGAGACTAACCCAAATATCATTATATCAACTCACTAACAATAAGTTTGTACCACGTAGGTAATGTAGCAATGGGATAGTTAGCATTGAAAAAAGGTATAAAATTATCGAAATACGTAATATAATAACGCTTTTAATAAAGGCAGGAACTTGGGAAGTTGAGGAAGTGGGATGAAAAACAACAATTCCGTATCGAATCAATTCACATCTCCCAAATTGAAGAGAAACATTTAAGAAAAAAATTCAGAATTGCGGCAGAAAGATTGATAATGATGCATTTGCTTCACTTCTGTTTCACTCCCTATCTGATGACATATGGAAAGGGTTGAAAAGGGAAGAAAATCCCTTTTACTTTTACATAGGTAATCTGTAAGGTGGAAGGGAAGTTCTTGAGCCCATGGTGCGACTTTTGATGAACTTCGATTCAAAACTCCCCATTTCTCAAGAGCGTTAATTGAGAATCTCAAGAATGCACAATTGAAAAGGGATAAAACAATAGGAACAATAAGACAGCCGCCTGGAAGTTAATGTTAAATAAATTGGCATATCAGGTAGATTGATGAATCTCATCATCAACCAACGAGTTCCGTCCATTTCGGATGTCAGGAGTGGGAAGTTGGGAGGAAATGAACAACACACGCTTCCTCTTCCTCTCATCCGCATCAAGTGAGGAGTTGATTTGATAATAAATATAAAAAAAGGCTCAGGAGTGAGCAACCGCGTGACACATCCCAGTCACATTGTTTCCTCCATCATTCACATAAAAGTCAATTCAGAGATCTCGTCCATAGTGAAGAGATGTGAGATGAATTTGAGAGTTTTATATATAGGACTTTGGGTTATTAGGGAGTTCACACGAGATCCTTCACGTACGACTCTCATCTCGGGTGAAATAAAGAGTAAAAAGCACGGAGAATAGGAAAAAGAAAATTCCTTCCTTCCGGCCGAATATCTCTCTTGTAATCTACATCCCTATTTGTTCCCATTATTCAAAATTTGAATCCAAAGGGTGAATTTTAAATATCAATGGATGTTCTTTACAATTGACTTTTCTGGATAAGTGGGCTGAATCTGCATGCAATTTCACTAAAATTAAAACTAAGACTCATACTAATACTCACTCACTCACTCCCTCATTATCAGTCATTTCTCCATTGTTATTCACTATTGCACCTTAAATTAAATTACTGAACAGCAAACTTTTATAAAAATGAACATCAATTTATTATCCTTAGATTTTCTTCAACCGAATTATTTTATTTTTTAGAATAATAATAATCTAATGTAAAAATACATTAGTTTATTAGTTAGGAAAATTAGAATGAAAATAAATTGATAAATATCCATGATGTTAATTTGCTAATAAGGAATCAACATCAAACCATGAGTGAATTCAATGTCAAAATTTAATTTAACGGGATATTTATATAATGCGTAAACTCAACGAAATGTTTATTATTAAAATTACACTAGAAACTTTTGCCTTGTTCTTATTTGATGGAATTAAAGAGATTGGGGTGGGACGATGATTAAGCCTATATTTATCGCGTGTCTCCTTTTTCTCTAAATGAGGTTTAACGATTTATGGAAAGGGAATGTGCCGTCTCGGCTCAGGCGAATCTTGAAGGTGACGACAAAAAGGAAAGCTTACAGAAGCTATCAAAACGCTAGCTAATACATAATTACTTAAAAGTAAAAGTCTATATTTATCATACATTTGTTTAAAAATGAATGATGATGAGAAAATCTACAGCAAGTTAATGTTAATAAATCTTTACCTCAATATGCAATAGATTTAAATACACAAGTTAAATCAGTAATTATAAGATGAAAAGCTTAAAAAATATTTAATTACGCGTATTATAAATGTTATACCATAATGCGTCCGTATATTTACAATTCAATTACATTATATGATTATGTGGAGACGATATGGTGGGTGACAAGATCATGAAATGTTTGAAAAGCCCCATTTACTATGCTTGACAAACCTCGAAACTTGTGTTTTTGTGGAGTTGGCTAAAAGCGATTTCTCACTCTGATCTTCTCCGAGATTAGAGGGCGGACTCATTGTTACATTGCTCGTTCAAGAGAAGGAATCCTTGGCCGTCTTCGTCCTCCGTAAACATGAAAAATGAGAGCTCTACTGGTTCATTATTCATTACTAAATTCATGCAATTATCTCTGCTTTATTTTTAACCCTACTTCCACCACATATATCTCGTTGATGTATGTATGTGTTTGTATTTATGATTTCTTACGTACTGTTTATTAGCATATTTAATTATATTTTATATACATATATGTGGTAAATAAGCATTTTTAATTCAATCATGTGCCTACTCTTTATCTGGCAATTCAACTCTTGCTTGATTAAGGGATTATAAATGATATTAATGATTCTTTGTACACATAACTAAGAAGGTGGTTTAATTCCAATTTGTGATGAACATGTGATTTGTGACACTTTTTAAGCGTAATTAAAGATACTAGAGGTTGTTAAATAAAGTAAAACCACAATAAAAGATTCAGTATTCGATTGTTTTTTTAAATACCAGTATGTGTAAGATGTCATAAAATACTATACATTTTTAATGACAATGCAGTCATTTAAGACATGTCACATCCTTTTGTTTTTTATTTGAAACGTGTAATTTTACGATTCCTAATTATTTTAATTGTTCCGGTCCTTTATAATTAACTATGTATTATGTATAAAGAAAGGAAATGCTTTTTACAAAAAATATTGACTTGTATGTGTATTTAAAAAATGATTCACAACTGCTTTTTGTTAATTCATATTTATATTATTAATGATGTTTACAAATATTATCCAAAAGTTAAAAATATTCTAAAACATAAACTTGTTGATAAACCTGGATGCAAGTGAATATTAGGTACATAATATTCGTATAATTTTTTTCTAAATCTAATGCTGAAAAATAAATTTATCATACATAACTGTAAAAATTCTTTATTTTAAATTGTTTATCATCGTATCATTCATAAATTCATAATGATTAATAAAATTTTATAAATCATTCATTCATTCATATCATAATCATATTCATACTTCATATATCTGAAAATGAAAACATTTTTTACTATAATTTACGAAAACAATTTTCGTGAATTATAGTAAAAAAATTATTACAATCGTTTGTTTATAATATGTATATCATATACAGATGCATATAATTCATATAATATGCAGATAATATTGAAAACAGCCATCATTCAGATATCAATAACGAAATTATTCATAACCATATATAACAATTATAAAAGGTCAATCTGACACACAATTTAGCAAAAAATTTTAAATAGAAAATCTAAAATTCGTTTAAAATCAAATGATTGGAAATGATTACCCTTATAATCTATCTAACTAGCATTAAGATATCTTACAATATATTAAATAAATTTACAAAAAGGAAAATAATTCACTTCTCCGTTTTAGATCTTTTACTACTAGATGAAGATTTTTCTCTATGAGGAGGCGTAATTGACCTTTTCCTCCCAGACCTTGAGGACCGTGATTTAGATGAATCGTCCCTGTCCCTGTCTCTATCTCGATCCCTGTCCCTATCTCTATCCCTTTCTCTCTCCCGCTCCCTGTCCCGATCTCTGTCCCGCTCCCTATCTCTATCGCGGTCTCGGTCTCTGTCCCTATCTCTATCGCTTCCTGACATTGAAGATCTTTTTACTGACCCTGACATTCCAGCTTCGTTGGTCATTCCCATCTCCACGTTCCAGGCCTAAAAATAAAATAATTATTTCAGAATTCTACCAATTGATATTCAGACTATTGTGTACAACGCCATTATAGTGCCTTTAATTAAACTCAGAATTTAATTAATCCAAAATATTTTCTTACTGAATCCATCCATTGTTGCTCTTCGTAGTCATCCCCTCCTCCAGGGTATGTATAGCCAGGTGGTGGGACACTGAAATAATTCCCTTCTCCGCTGTAAGACTCATTCGCTCCAAAGCTGAAATATGATAAATAGCGTTAAATATGATTTATTAAAAAAAGTAAATTATTTTAGAGACTAATATTTTACTACAATAGTACATATTAAATAAGAAAATATAAGTGAATTACGAAGGAGGAGGAACGCTCATATCGAAAGGAGGCATTGGCATATCAAATGCTTTCCGACTGTACTCTCTACGATCAGCTGTCATCACCTATTTAAGATAAACAAAAATGAATATTTAATTCCTTATTATAAAATTACCAAAAATAATCAATATTGTACCTGAATTGTGTTTTCTTTGGGTTCTTCACGTCTTCGAGATGAACTACTGTTACTGCTGTTTGGAGTTTCTTCTTTTCTCCTAGTACTCTCTGAGGAACTAAACTTTCGAGGAATACTAATGTGACTACTTCCATGAGAAGAACCTTGAATGAATTATATCAATAAATAACTTGTTTAATCTATTTAACATATTATTAAAAATTGGACAAAATTAAAAAATAAAATAATGTTTTTATATCAAGATAATTATAAAATAGTTGATTACTTCCACCGCGATCTTGATGCTGAAATTAAAAAAAGGAACCATTATAATTTTACAATAGAAATATTTATATTTGTATTATTTATTTTTGTAAATAAAGTTTTAAAAGTAGATATTATTAGCTCGTATTGCGAATAAATACTTTATAAGCGTAATAAGTAGAAAAATGAAATAATTAAGTTAAAGCACACCTTTGAGCTTCCTCCTAGTGAAGGCAGTGAAGTTCCAGATTCATATCGTAATCTTTTTTGACGATCACAGTATGCTCTCCATGTGTCTTCTGTAAATCCGTAGTTAAAGTAGTCTGTGATGTCCGCACCTGGCTTTCTCCATGGTTTGTCATCGAGTGAGTCAAGGCTAAACTCTTGAGCTGGAACTCCGTTGATTGTTCCACTCGAATCAAAGTCTTCAACTTGGAATTTCCCCTTTAAAAATTTCATTAAATAATGATTTCAATTCAATATTTTGGACAGATGCTAAATAGATAATAGATTTAAGATCTACATACTTTTGCTTTATCTGGAACTGGAGCTGCTCGCTTTGCTGAAGTGAAACTTTGGCCGGCTTTAATTTCTCCAATTACAACCTGAACTCCATCATCGTCCGAATCATCATCATCATCCTCATCTGATTTGCCCTAAAACATCAATAAATTAATAATGATCAACAAAATTGTTTAAGTCTACTGTTGTATTATTATAAGTAATAGATAATAGATAGATAATCATGAAACTTATTTCCAAAAGTAAATTCAATAAAAATATTATCATACGTTTTCTCCATCTCCATCTTTCTTTTCTTGACCTTCAATAGCATCTTCTTCTGTCGTATCGGCTCCCTTGTCTCCAACCGATTCACTAATTGAAGTGCTGATTCCATCAAGTGACACGTTGGGATCGGCATCTGTGACTTTCGGTTGACTACTGCTTTCTCCATATAGCCATTCTTCTTCTTCTCGGACTTCCGACATCTTTTTGTATTTCGAAGATGTGTTTAGTGAGGAAGTCGCCCACCTTAAAAATAATCAAATGACAATAGTTAATAGAATTAATACAATAAAAATAGTTTTGTAATTTCAATTATAAAATAGTACCAAACTTTATCTTTATTAACTTGCTTTGTTAATTTTTGCCCGAAGTTTAATAATATAAAAATCTATTATCTTTAATAATTAATTATTTTAATAAATCTTGGCTTATAAATTATTAAATTGACACATCAAATCTGTACTAATTAGCAAAATGTTTATGAAACTCGAGGAAGAATGTCAACGATAATGGAGAATATATTTAAGTTTCAGAATATAGTTATGTTATAAAGCGTGAGTTATGGAGGACCATGAAAATTCAAATCTTCCACTGAAATTTCTCTATGTATTTTTCTATATGGAAGCTGAAGCTTTGAACTGAAGCTTCTTTTAGGCATTTTGGAAGTCTCCGGATTCTCCGTCGACGACAACTCAAAGGCTTTGGCCTCCGACCCTCATTTGACACGATCAACTCAGTTTCATATTCCTTATCTTGGTAAGATTACTTTCCTTATTCAATTGTTTTCCATTTTATTTAGTCCAACTAGGATAAAGGTCAACAATCGGCAATGAATGAATTGAATTGACCTGTTTGTCATTTTTCTTGTTTATACACTGCACTTAATATTCTGTATACACATTCATAGATAAGGCTCAATTGCATCAGCTAGAAGTGAAGTTAATTTTAATGATTTGTGAGAGTTAGCGATGAAAAAAAAATACTTTTAGGGCTTTCCAATTAAAATTATTTCATTTTTTGTTGATTGATAATTTGTTAAAATTCCTGATAGTTAATTACTGACTGTTTTCTCAAAGTCCTCAACCTTAAATCTTGACATTTCTAGGATGTCTACAAGTCAGTTGACTTTGAGGTCAAAAGTTATCGGCCTTTACAAAACGCTGCTCTATATTGGACGAGATTATCCGAAAGGCTATGGATGGTTTCGGGACAGAGCTCACAACGCTTTTTATAAAAATAAGGAATTGAGAGACGAAGAACAAATTGGGAAGCTAATTAAACATGGAGAATTTGTTGTTGAAGAGATCAAAGCCCTTTATGCGTTAAGAAAGTATCGAACAATGAAACAGAGATACTACAATGAGGAAGACGAGATTGAAAAGCAAAAGCTAGAAATAATTGAACAAAGCCATAATAAAGTTTAACTACTTGTTTGTTTAATTCTGACTAAGAATATTTAATGTCACATTGTTTAATTATTAGTGGCATTTCAAATCGAATGCAAAGGGTCAGTATCTAACATTGAGATTTTTATAAATATTTATGTATTGTATTATATATCGATCTATTACATAATAAACATCATCTTTAATCAATTAATATATTATCTTTAGAGCTCATCGTAGTTGGAATAATTTGGTACCTAAAGTAGAAAACGATTCCTGTAATACAAAGTACTAATTATCATAGTTTAACCTTGAATCTTTGTCAAGTTGGTACTGGTTAGTATAATATTCATTATCATAATAAAGATCGGTCATTATGTTGATAATTGCTTCATACTTATAAAAATAAACCAATTTCATTAACTTCAACATTAGCATCAAAGCGATCAATCATATTCACCAACTTGACATTTAAAAACAGCAGATATTTCTTTAACACTCTCTATCCTTAATACATCCATATTGAAGAATTAACCAATAATTAAATATAACAATTAAATTCTTTTTTAAAGGTTAATATGTCAGGAGTGCAAAATTCAATGCCGACAATGCAGGCTGTTGGAGAAAGTATGATGATTTACAATTTTGAACCAAAGATTCGTGAATCAGCCGTTGTTTTTGATAAAGTGAAATCTGCAATTGACAATATGAAAAAGAAGCAAAGTTTGGCCGTAAGTATTACAATTATTTTCAAATAAAATAACAATTGATTTCCTATTTTCTTTTAATAGTTAGATTTCACATATTTATTTACATTTTTGTTCCAACAGAATTTTGGCGTTTTGGAAAGGATTCCAATGGGAAGAGTCCCTGAGAAGATTTGCGCGAAGATTTCTCTCTGCGGGGAGATTACATTCCTCGTCCAATGGATCCCCAATTCCCACGATGAAGATGATCTCTATTATACCACGAAGAAGAATCTGGTCAAAGGGTCAGTCATGATTGACCTATTCCCCAACGTTGTCGTTTCTTTCTACAAGGGAAATGGTGGCCGAGACAATGCCTCGGTCGACAACGAGTCAAGCGATGATGCCAAAGATGACGGACACCCGCAGTCCGATCCAGAAGACCAAATCAGCGAATGAACGAGCCGCAATTACGCTTTCCAACAGAATTCCGTTTCTACTTTAATTCCAACTAAAATTAAGGTATTTATAACATGTTATATGTGTGAAGCCAGCTGAATGTATCAGAGTGATTCATGAATAATTATGATTTAATTGTATTTAAGGGAAAATGTAACAAGTTTGGAAATAGGATTAAGCTTTTATTTAATACATAGGCTCTCTATTTAGAGTACAAGTTAAAGAATGAGAAAGATTTCTTTATCTTCAAA
Organism: Neelides folsomi; assembly: GCA_034687125.1. Taxonomy (NCBI): domain Eukaryota; kingdom Metazoa; phylum Arthropoda; class Collembola; order Neelipleona; family Neelidae; genus Neelides; species Neelides folsomi. The sequence goes on from JAQGBZ010000128.1 coordinate 29,137, forward strand.
AGTCAAAATTATATTTCGGTGTATGGAACTTTTAAAATCATTTGATATTAATAGTTTGTTGTATTTAGAACCCAGTACCTTTTAACCTAATTGCGGATGAATTTATTTATATGAGCTCCTTGAGTATGTACAAATACTAGATAGAAGTGCAATGTCCCTCCTTTCTCTCACTGTACAAAATGTATTGAACACAATAATAGCCTGCAATTTCGCTTTAATTTAGATGAATTGTATACTTAATCTTGGAATATGGTTTTTGGTAATTTTAATTACTTAATATGTTCAGATTTGTAACTATTACGAGTAACTTTAATGCCAGTTTTCTGATCCTGAAAGATCTGACTAGTCTTAGATTTTCCAAATCAAAAATTCAAATGAACCCAAAGAAGTGAAATAATTATAAGGGGTTCTTCCTTATTCTCCCACAAAATTTTGAATGATCTGTGTGGTTTAAATCAAATTAACTTCTTTTATGTTATACCATAACACATACCTAAGCATTTTAATATCGATTTGATAGGCTTAATATCTGCTTATTTTAATATTTATGATCTGTGTAGTTATTATATGTGAAAGTAAGTTATTAACGGGATGTCTGTTTACATAATATATGTTCAATATGATTATGAAGTTTTTGTTCTACGTAAAAATACAAAAAAATCAATAAATGTCTAACTCGGTTGAATTGTTATTCTTTTTCATAAATCAATTTATTTAATAATACATAAATAGTCAGAATTTAAGAGAATTATGGAATTTTGATTTTGATTTATGGAATGAAGTAAGACTTTTTTAATTGTTTCACATTTTATTCAATTTCAAGTGGAATCTTTTGAATTCTTCATTTACTTTTAACATTCATTTGAAATAGGCAAGTCGGAGAACGATGTTAATTTTAACAATAATCCATGCATGCACCATGCGACATCATTTTATTCATTGTCAATGTTTTATTTATCATTGATTGAAAGGATTGGATTGTTTCTTAATTTATTTTTCTTTGTAAAATTCTTGCTGACACTTTCTCCAAAGTCGAATTTAGCCAAATACATAACAGGTATGCAGTGTTTATTTTTCCGAATCTGTCCTCAGTTCCACTATCAACTCACTTACACATTCCTCACTAATGATAAGGACCTTAAGTATAAGTATAAAATGCAAACTATATGAGTTACTGTGATGTTTTAACATTAGTTATTTTTATCGAAGTTACGTTTCTTATTTTCCCATTTCTAAAATATAAAAACCTCTTAATCAGTTGCAAATCCATTCAATATCAGAAGTTGAAGCCCTATGTTAATCTTTAATCATAATTCCATAATCATTCAACCCAACTCAATCATTGAAGTAACACCACTAATTGAATATTTATAAATACCATAAAAATTAATAATGTATTTTACGAGTGTATATTTCATTGTGTTACATGTAATGTACTCGTATTCTCTGTAGGTGACATTAAAATTTTAACTCAGGGATTTAAAGGTACAATTATTGTGATTTTCAACACGTGAGTACTTCATAAATAGAGATTTATTTACTTATAACGTTAACGTTATAGGCATGTAACAAACTTTTGCAAATCGATCGTAACAAAGAGAAAGTCAACTGGTGATCTGATTCTAATTAACTCACATTAAATGCTAATAATGCAATACAATTCCTCAAAATTATCCATTGCTATAATATTTAACGTACATTTATTATATGAAGACAATAAAGGACATTTATTGTGCTACTCATTTGAATTGTAATTACTTAATAGAATAGATAATTTTGTATATCTAAATGTTAGATGACTGTAACAGAAATTGTAATAAACTTATTGACTTCTAACAGGGTTAATTGAGAGTTCTTTTCAAAGTAATTTCAACAATTCTTGTGTTTCATATATATCAAAATCTCAAAAAGGTTTCGCTATATGGCCATGGCTTTAACCAAAATTAGAGGCTAAAATTTTATTAAAAACTTAATATTATATACTTACGTTGGTGTTAGAAAATATATTGAATGGATGAATATACTTAAATATCATCTCATTATATGTTGAAATGTTTTACTGTTAATTAAATAAGCTATTACTAATAAGACCGATAATTGAAATGAACTCTCACTACCTGTATAAGTTTAAAATTTTGCATTAAATTGAATATTTTACATTATATCTAATACATTTGAGTATAATCAAAATATTAACTCCAAATGATCTGTAACTATTAATTCATAGCATTTAGACAACTAAAATGGAATAATGCCAAAAACTTAAAGGAGGAAGACGAGAATGAAAAGAATGAAATTGATTGATCATTTGTGTTTGTATCATTCTGTTTTGTTGTAATTTTTAGACAATACATTTTAACCATATGTGCAATGAACGCAACCTCCGGAAGTATTGAAGAAATATTTAGGTGGTCGCTTTTGATAAACCTTTTTTTGACAAATCACAAGTTTTGTATATTCCAAACTGCACTGAATAAATAAAATATTTCCCTTTCCAAAGGTCCTTTGAGTATGAGAATAGAAGATAAGTGTGTGTTGATATTAAGTTTTATACGTACTTTAACCTTTTACTGCGAATGAAATGGATGAACCCTACAAACCCCATTTAACAAATTCTCTAGACCCCTTTTACATCTATGTTCAATGTCTTGTTTAATGATCTTAAGCCTTCCCTAATAAAAAAAGCATTTGGTCGGTCATGTTTTAAAGAGATATTTTCCTTCCTATTCTTATTTATAATCCTTATTCTGTACCACTCCTTAATCTCTATTATAGAGTAAAAATATTTTTGAAGGGCATATATTATGTTAGTTATTATGTATTGTAGAGAATATGCAGCGTCAGAATCACATGCGTCAATTATACAGAGATTAAATTTTATTTTACACCTTAGATATTCTTTTAATTATTAGTATGTTAGTATGAATGCCTGCAATCAAACTGGGATCACACTCAAGTTCGGAATCCTTTCCACATCGCCACAACAATTCGAAAGTATTTTCCGTGAGGAATTTATAAGCTAATTGTTTTACCACTAGGTACGAAATGAATTAACTCAACCTGTATTTAGTATACCTCTTCCATACCTCAACTATAATTAACATTTTATTCATTAAAGAGTTAGTAGAAGCTTTTATAAAAGAATCTGTTTTTATATTCATATAAGTATAATATGTGTATCAACTCCCGCTACGGTTTACTTTTATAAATTATTTCAATACGTTAGTATACCTTCATAAGTATTAAGAATCTGTATTTAATTACTTTTTATCTCTCCAATGAATATTTTTGTTCAGTATTACCTATGTTTAATCATTACTCGAATTTGTGGACTATAAAATTCCATTTAGTTGAAACAGTTTAAAAGTTTATTGTACACAATGTTCTAATCCAGTTAGTTACTTGTAATTACGCTCATTCTCTCACATCTACCTAATTAAGATTAACTCTAAAATGTATCGTCTGTATCTCTGAGTTATCTATTCTTCAAAATGTTCCCCCACGCATAGTTAAGAAATTAATACGTTTTGAACCTCACCTTTCTCTTCATTGAATTGTAAAAATCTGTATCTAATTGTATTTAGTGACTCGTCATTTAACTTAAAGGTAAAATGTTGGTGGTGTGAATAATTTTTTAGGAGATGGTCCTAAATGTCAATGAAAAGACCTCGCTAAATTTCTAGCCTTTGAATTCACTTCTTCTCTATAGCTAAATATAATTTAGTTTCCATACCGCGGTTATTGTTCATTGGAATCGAACATTATGTACGTGTGAGTGTCTAACGTTTGTTGGAGTGGAATAGCTTCTTTTACGATATCAATCAATGTAATAAACATCTTAGTAATTATAAGTTAATATGCATGTTTTACAATTAAGCTTTTACAAATATTCTGGTCCTGCTAGAGTTTCAAGTTTTTAACCTTAATTAATTTAATAGCATCATCATCGTCAGCAGCAGAAGTGAAGGCTCCTACACACTGGTTTATAATTTATATTCATAGATATGGTCATTTCGTAATTGGATATTACAATATTTCATAAGTATTATGTCATCGTCAAACAAGACGTGTGGGGAAGAAGGGTTTTCGCCTGCACGTGCTTCTGGAGTGGATTCCGTAGTGATTTCTCATCTACTAACATAAGGTACATAACTTCCGTGGAATGATTGAGCTTCAGGAACGTGGCCAATACCGGTGACTCTGCCGGGTAGTCTCCGCGTATCACAGCCCCTCACGTCTAATCACCAAATAATAAATAGTTAATTAAATATTAATTTAAATAATAATTACAATTCAGATTTAATTCACATACCCAAATATATGTAGTACAAAAATATATGAAAGATAAACTTAATAAACCTACCAGAGACGACGTCCCGAACAGCTTGTACCACCCGATGACAATGTTTGTCAAGTCTAGGTCATCTAGCATTATTTGCGCTACACCCATGAACACTTTCCGACCCTCGATCCGCCCATAATCGCCCCATACTGTCACCTACAAAAACAAAGATATTTTTACTTTGACCATTTCAAACTTATTGGCATTTGTCGTATTGTCAAACTATAGAAAAACCAACTGACCAAAATTAAAAAGATAAGATACAAAGAGATATATAACTAAAATGTATATTTACCTGAAGGATGCAACCTGCGTATTTCTCTCTAAATACAAGCTGCTGTTGATACAATGGATCAAGGGTTCTTCGTGCCGTTCCAGTCTTCGACTTTGATAAGCATCGCTTTCCTTTCGCCAGGTAAACTTTGACGTAAGGTGCAGGGGTCACCTTCAAATAAATCAAATTACACATTAAGTAAAGGAAAATCTAAATTGAATCACTAACGTTAAGTTCAAAAATTCATTACGAATTTGAACAGCAACAATATCGAGGAAAATTAATAAAGAAAGTAAATAATACATAAGTACTAATATTATGTTCCATACAAATTACTTATTACATAGTTATTACATACTAACAAAAATAAAATTTCATCTTTTCATCAATAATAAAAGTATATACTTATTTCTTATATTAAAAACAGATTTATTATTACTTATTTATTACCCAACAAATGAAAGCTTGCAATTTGCAATACAAGTAATGAGTTATATTTATTTATTAGTAAAACGTGTGTTCAAGATGGATAAGCATCTCTTCAATTTCCTCTCTTTGTCCTCACTTTTGGATAGGTACATAGTTAAGGATCAAAAGTTTTTTCATTACTTAACATTATTAGTCAGATGGGAGCAAAAAGGTAAAAATGAAACTGGACATTTCCATATACATACGTATTTTCCATATTTGTATATGAAAGAAGTGATAAGATTATTTAAAATGAAATAGGTCCCATTTGCTCGAAATGCTCTTATCATTTCCCCTATGTTCTCATCTCTCATAATACCTCAAAAATGTCAAGCAAAAAAGAGAATTCAACCCATTCGTTCAAAACTCAATTCTCATGATCTTTAACTCTAATAAATATGTTCAAAAACAACTCGTTCTCCATCCCAATTCCCCGAAATTGTTGAATGCACCATTGTGCAGTGGAATCAATAAAATTACCAACTTTAATTGCTTTTCCACTTCTTGTCCCTTTATTTTAAAAGGCCAGGTTTAATGAGATTTTACCTTTGAACCAGTCTTTCCTTGTAGTCCTCTTGCGCGAATGACTTCGACCTCCAGGTTTCCTCTCCGATCACAGAGACTCAATTGGATGTCTCCAAGAGCAGCAGAGGCCAGAACTTGTCGACCCACGAGCTGGCCAGGTCCAAGTCCTTCAATGAAGTCCGTGATCCTCCCGCCCTCACTGTTGCCGGTCAGCCGGGGGACCCAACTGCTGCTAGGACAATTAAATCTTACACCACGAACCACTTAGGGAGGGATGGAAAGAAGGAAGAGAACTCAGGTCGAGGGGGAGGTCAGAAAAAGAGTCAAATGCAATTTTGAGGAATGAAAACTCGCACGGAGAGTTTCCATTCAACAAGTGAAATGATTTCTGGAGAGTGATGCTTTCATAGCTTGGACACTCTTTTTGAAATATATAAATTGCTCTAGAATTAAAAGTCAGGATTGGAAATGTGATTGGTGAAACGATGCTTAATGCTTATTTAAATGCTCATCCAGACAGTCTCATCAGTCTCTTGAGGCTCAGTTTCTTCTATGAGGAAACAAAGACTTAAAACTAGGAACTTAATTTATAGAACAACAACTCACAAGTTTGCAAGATCTTCGCTTATACTAATCTACTTGGTTGTAATTTTGCTAGATTGTGTTTAGTGTTCAATTGCTCTTTGTCTTGAATGAGCAAAAATTATAAAAAGTGCTCTAAAAATTGAATCTTTGTAGCTTTTAGGTTACAAAATTACTCATCAGTTTGTGATTTTAGATTTAACAAACTTAGGCTTATTCATTCATAATAAATACATTTACTTTACAATTATACATAACGTACAACTTTAAGTATAATTACAATGTAAATATTTATTCAGTGCGTGCATAAAGACAAGCAAACGTAATCGGTAAATAATTTGCGTTCCATTCGATTCAATAAAAAATTGAGAATTAATCGATTAAAAAAATTAGCAATCTTCCAATGCTTTAAAGGTTATTTAAATACTTTCTACTATTACTAACCTTGATTATTTAGTAAAAAATATTATTTTCAGCTATAATTAATCCTAGTAATCATTATGCATTAGCTTATTAGGTAGGTTAGTGTGTAAAGATGTTAATAACTTTAAAATATGTTTAAGTGTTAATTCATATTAAAATCATTATCATTTATCAGCAATGCAAATATACGAGTTCTCATTATTTACACTCCAAGCTAATCAATACATACTTCAAGAAAGTAGTTATTTTTAAGCAACTATTCCACACCATTTACGCAAAGGGTTCGCTCAGCGTTCAGAAAGAATAAATCCGTTTTACCGGTTTTACAGGGATTATGCTAGTATTCACAATACAGATAAGTAACAAATATTAAGTCTTATGTCATATTAAAGGTTATAAATACAAGGAGACATTTAGAATGTAAAGATTAGAGGTATGATAGAAGAAGAATATTAGACATGAGGTCAATCATGAGTGACTTGACTCGGGAAGAAAGATAAAGGCCAAGAGCGTATTAGTGAGCTGTGGACCATGCCAAGAGAAATGTCTAAGGTTGAAAGAGAGAGAGAGAGATGAGAGAAGAGTTGATGAGGCTCATGCGGGAGTCGACAACGAGATCATGACATGATGGAAATCTCACGTTGATCCTTCAGAGGAGATGGAGTTCACGCTCCCGTCCGTCGACTCCTTTGACGTTTGCTTCACAAGCCTCCGCACCGGTCCTCCGCCTGGCCCATCTAACGACCCAACATTACCTTCTCCTCCTCTCTCATCATGTCAACAAGAAGATGGAAGCGCCTAAATGTCTAATTATCTTAATTACTCAAAAATAATCAGAAGTTACTCAAAATTACGAACGAGAACGATCTACAAGTACAACTACTCTCACAGTGCTAGATACTGCCCGAACGCGAAGGCGACGCTCATTAAACAAGTTAAGTTAAATACTAACTTTAAGTATAGGTATAAATAGTTAAATAAAGTCTAAGAATAAATAAAAATTTAATTAATACTACGTTATCAATTAGAAGGTAACTCTTGTTTATAAGTAGCTGCTTTTAGTAGTAATGTTAATTGGGTTAAAGTTTGTTAAAGTTGAGAAAGTCAAAGTGTAATAAATGCATTTGGTAATGTATTTTTGGTTCGTGTTGTTATTTTGGTTAAATTTGGCTAGTTAGTTAATTTTTGTGTATTGAGTCAGTGAAGAGTCAAGAATTGGTCTGTTTGAAAAATGAGAACGAGACGAGAGCTGATGAGAGTCAGACGAGAGGAAACCGTTGGAATGGGCGATGAATTCTCTTCCATCTTCCACGTGGAAACATCATACCTTTCAGAAGTGTCCTGTGACCCCGACATGTCTTCGGAAGACATGGAGGATCCCAGCCCAGCGGCGAGTCTCATTTCATCAGGTAAAACTTCCTCACTTCGGTTGACGCCTATTCCAACTTTGCTACGACCAAAACCTAACCGTCTCTTTCGTCCTATTATTCATGAATGAAAGAGTCAGTCCTTTCCTCACTATTTAATTACTTATGTATTAGTTAATTTAGATTGATACACAAGACGTAAATCATATTTTCTAATGGTCGCCATTCTAATTGAAATACTAGTTTAATTTTACTACATCGGACATTTTTAACTAATGAAAAAAGTCAATGAAATCTGATTCATTAGAAAATTTGGGCAATTTCTTCGAACGATTTTTTAAAATCAACTAACGAATGTCATTTAAGTAAAGTTAAAATGCAATTTTAAATCTCTATTAAAGAAGGGAATGAGCGAGAATGCAAAGCATAAAGGAATAAATACAAAATTAAGTTCTCTGTTTTACCCGTCGCTGAGAGCTGACTTGTTGAATTTGACTTCTTGTTCAGTCCTGAGAGATTTTGCACCCCGGGACGCTGCGGGGTTGAAACACGATGCCCGCGATTGGATAAAATTCCTGGAACCAAATTCACGGCCGTATCGCTCAAGCTCCCATCTTTCACAATAAAAGAAAAAGATTCAGAATCGAAAAGGAAGCGATTCAGAATCCAATTCCAATGATTGATCCATTACCTGCTTTCTCCTCAGGGGCTGTTTCTGACGACAGACTCCTGGTGCCAAGAGTCCGCTTGGGATTTTGATGCCGCAAAGTGTACTCACTAGTTATATTAATTAAAACAATAATAAATATCCTCCATAAATAGTTAACACCATTACTATAAATGCTAAAATCGTGCTCTTAAACTTATTCAACAAATGGCATTTTTACCCAATTATCCAAGTATATGGTACTTATCTTTGTAATATTTATTTCGAAAGCTCTTGTAATAAAAAGGAGGTGAGGTAAAGGATATACAGTACCATAATTCCTCGTACCTTAGTCGGTTGGGGTTTTCGCTCTGGGTTGAAAAGGCACTAGTAACGCTTTCAAGATCCGAGTCGGCCCATTCTCTATCAGGAGAAAGGCGGTTTGATCTCACCGATCCTTCATTCTCGATACTTGCGACACGAGACGAATAACTGGAAGAGGCTGAAAGGGACGAACGCATTCGTGCCTTCATCAACCTCGCTCGCTCGTCAATATCCTGAAAATACCGTATTTATAAACTTAAATGGTTTAATCAGCGTCTTTGTCTTTAGAACATTAGTTTACTTAGGTTTAGCAAGAAGAGAAAAGAGCAAAAGACTTTGGAGATTGGATTAATTATATTATGTATTTAATTCTTTACCTGAGAAATCCTTTCTCTTGCAGGTGGTACAATAGGTAACTGTCGCTTTTTTGGTGACCCTTGCGGGGTCACCGTGGCCGATCGATGATTCCTGGGCGGGAAGTCGGAATCGGTGTGAACGGGGGAATATGGTCTCCTAGGCGGGCTTCTTGGGCGTGTTTGGGCAGAGAGGGATCTTCGACCATGAGGCCCAAACTGGTCCTCAACACGGCGGGTTAGGGGACTGGCGTCTTTCCGTGACCTCCGCTCAACCCCCACGTCGTCAGGTGGAGGACTAAAAACAAAAAGGAAAGTCAAGCCTCATTTGTCAAACCTCTACAAGAATTTCCCATCCATTTAATCAACTCATCAGATTTGACAACGTGACAGAAAACCGTTAAATTAAATATACCAAAATAGAATGACGCGCACTCCCCTGAAACCCTTCCATACAACAATGTATCAAAACAATTCTCATATCAAACAACAACTATTAATACAGATAATGTATTTCCAAAATTGATAAATCGAACATTGCTCATCAAAAATTGGAGAAAATACATTTAATATATATATACTTACCTACCTACTACTATACTATACTGGTATAAAAGTAAGTATTATTGGCTGCCAATGAGCCAAGGTATAAACGATATTTCAAAATCAAACCAAGTTTATTCCTTGTCCTACCATTCCCACATCGAAATGAATAAAATAGAAGGAATATTTTAAAGGGGAAATTACCTTGAGGAACTAGAAATGGAAGCGATTTCAATGCGCCTCTCGTAGTCAAATTCGGACGTGTCGGAGTCAGAGAGGCGAGATGTGGTACTCGGTGGCGAAAGATGGTCGGCGGGCAGGGGAACGTCGGTTTCCAAACGAAGCCCCCTCTTTGGCTAAAATAACCCAAAATTGAGGATTTGAAAAATGGATGAGCCCTAATATACTAGACATAATTTGATTATGGCTGTCGAGATTGAAGGGCTTACATCTTGGGTTAGGAGATGCCAATCGGGTTCGTCGTCGAGGGGATTGCAGGCGAGATCTATGGACGTCTCTCCTATGTGTTCTCCTCCTCCGACCCGATCGCAGTCCCAAACTGACACGTTGAGGACGCGACTCCTCAGCTCGGTTATTCTGATGGGGGCGAACACAAAGCTTTGGTTCCATTTGGGGTCTCGTGAGCCAGGGCAAGTTCTCGTCCGTCGCTTCCAGCTCTCCCCGCTGGAAAGATTTAATTACGTTTAATAAACTCAACAGGCACTTTCTATTCATCTCAGACCACTTAATTCCCAATTCACCATTTACCCATCAAATATAAACCTTCAAACACGCACTCATCACTTTATGAATCAATGTTTGATGAGATGTCCAACTCATTTATATACATTGTATGCTACATTTAACGTCCAATCCAAAAACAAATTAGCTAATAATTGTTAAATATTTGTAAATATCAATAGAAAATGAACCTTCTTTCTGGTATGAGCCCAATTTTGACAAAGGAATTAGGGGCGTTCCTCGGTAGATCCGCAGCTCTCAAGATAGTGACAACAAGTTGGTGAGCGGCAGAATCGAACCAGATTTTGAGTTGAACTCTTCCTTGAGCCCTTGGCCTCGACTGTGTTGGACTCGAAGGACTCGTGACGGTGACGGAGGGCCGACGATAAGATCGGACCCCGCCAACTCGAGGTGCTCCACTTGACCTCGAGACGACAAGCTCGACCTGGGCTTCTCCTTTGCTCTCCCAAATGATGTCATAAACATCATCGTAGGATTTCTCCGTAAGCACCCTGGAAAATATTAAATGAACATTACATGGAAAAGGGAAATGAAATGAAGTTGACTTACTTTCCGTTCCACTCGACCACTTCGTCACCTGGACGAATTCTTCCGATCAGATCTGCTGAAGAACCCTTTTTCACTTTCTCAACCACGGCTCCAATTCTTCCACAGTCCAGAACTTGACCACCAACAACTTTGAGGCCTAAAATGTGTGCTGATGTCTCCGCCCCGTCCATTCCGATTTCTTTCTTCAGGATCATGTGACCAATTTGCTTCGCTCCATCAGTACTCTGCCTCCATGAAACGGAATGCTAAAAGACACATAAAATTGATCCTCTCTGGATGCCACAAATTCTCAAATTTATATCTAGTATCAGTATTTGACCAAAATTGCTCCTATTACATTTTACTAGAACTTTATGAGGAATCTTCAGGATCAAATGAGTCCCTTAAATACATACAGATAATTCGGTCAACTAACTAACAATACACATTAAAAATATTATAAGCTAACATTTACATTAAAAATATAATTGAAGTAAAAATTAAATGGTACCTTAGAGGTAATAAGATCACGATTTGAGTCTTCACTAGAAGTGAAATTGGAACAGGTGTCAATGCCGGAGTCCTTCGTAGTGGAGTCTTGAGAGCCTTGTCGCTCCGCCGACCCTTGATCCCATAAAAACCAGTCCTCTTCTCCTTCGCCGCCGACAAAGTCGTCGGAGTCAAACCGAACCGTTTTCTTTGTCCGACTCCGGTCCGTGTACCCACCACGGCGGCGGTCGGGGAGTTCGGTTGTCGGGGTAGTTTGGAAGCGCGAGGTGACCATCGACGCTTTCGTCGTCGGCGGCAGAACCCCATGGAAAGAAGGTCCAAACCTTGGAGCCGGAGGAACAGGGGCATGGTGGCGATCCAACTCATCGCCACTCGTGTAGTCAGGCGTCGACCGGAGTTCTTCCTCAGAGGAACTCAACGACCTTTGACCGTTCCCCTGGCTCCTTCCTTCTACGTGGCTATGATGATGATGGCTCTGATGACCTGACCCATGGGCTGACAATGATGAGGAAGACACAGCCACCTGCAACGACGGAGACACTCAAATTCCATTCCACCACCCGGGATTTGTGTAAATATGAAGAGCAATCAAATCGTTCATTTATAATTATTTTCATAAATGGTGGGGAACGATAAAAGTCATTTTCTGTCCTCTGAGGTTTATAAGGTCGGAGAGATGTGGTCGGACTCGCGGCTCTCCGCAATTCCCACGTGGAACTCGGGAAATATTAAAGACTTCTATACACCTACGCTTGTTTTAAAGTCTAGACTCCTTGCGTACTTACGACTTCGTTAGAATGTTATTTTATGTATCTGATATTTACTAGAGTGAATGGTTGAGAAATATCGTGTATTATACGTAATTCTCTAACCATGCGTCTTTTTTCCCATGAGTAAATTACACGCCCACGTAAATCTCTTTCATATTGGCTAATCCTCAAAAGAATGAACTTCCTCTTCCTGTCTTCCTCTCAATATAATCAGTTTCTATCTAATTTATCAAGCTTTCTTTTATAATCAAACTTTAAAAGGTTATAAAAATAACGAGATAATAAGAATATTGTATTTTTTTTACAAATAAATGCATTAAAATATAAGTTTGTATGATTTCACTTTCTATTTATCAACCCTAAACAAAGGTAAAGTACGTGTTATAGTTGATGTCCGTTAAAAGTTAAAATTAAGATTATTTGCAAACAAAATGGAGGAATTTGCGAAATCTAATTTTTAACAAATTCTTAAATAATTGTTTAAATGTTTAAATATGACCTATCCATGACCTAGATAATCATGAAAAAATGTTTATCATTGGGGAAAGTTTAAAGAGAAAGGGGTGAAAGTTTACTTTGTGAGGTTGCGGGGGTGGTCGTTGGTAAATGATTTGCTGCTGCGGCGGCGGCGGTTGGTACGGCGGTTGGTAAGGTTGATCGTATCCCCACTCATAGTTCCTCGGTTGGGGGAGGGAGGGGAGACGCGACGTGTGGGGTGCCGGGGCGGGAGGCGGCGGGTCGTGGTCGCGTGGAGGTTGGGGGAGCTGATGAGAACCGGGCGGGAGGGGCGGAGGATTATCATGGGAAAACTGGCGACGGAGCATCGGGAGCTCCCGCCCTTGGTGCTGAAGACTTGAGGCTCGTTGGAGCGGAGGTGGGCATCGGCGGTTCTCTTTCTCGGGATTGATCCAACCGCCTGTTTTGATCAGGAGCTCTTGTTTTTTCCGGCATAAGATACAGACCCAGATGACCTTGTTGGACCGGAGGGTCACCTTCCCACCGCACCGGGCACAGCAACGAACAGAACAGTAAGCACAAACGTGCCCGACTCCGTCCGCGAATTTGGTTTTTAGACAAAGTTGGCAAGTGGCGTCAAGACCTGCTCCTGCTTTTCGCTGCTGCTCGCTCCTTTGTCGAATTGTCTCCTCGAGCACCTTCACCTCGTCCGCCTTCCTCCTAATTATTTAAAAAAAAACAAGTAATTAGTCAATTGTCAATTCGTATCTTTTTCTTCTGTATTAAAATGACTCTTCAATGATCGATGCGCTATTTATAAAAACACTTTTCCTTTCTTTAAATCTTAGATGTTAGAGTTTTGGCGTTTTCTAGCATGTACGAATTTGGAAATTGTGGTTTTGATAAAGCAATCCTCTTAGACAGAGATTTAACATAATCATTAATTCAAGAAGAGAAGAAAAATGAATTTGGCAATTGAGAGAGAATGTCTACATGTTTCCTTCAATTTGTGGAAATCGATAAACCAGGAGGCAACACAGGGGAAAATCTCGATTTTCTTTCAATGGTCAATAAAAGGCCAACATACTCCGATTTCTTCGTCTAGACTCAAATCCTCTAAAAAACAAATCTGAGCCAATTTCTCATAAAATTTAGTATTAATTGTAAAACTAAATTGTAATAAAAATCAATTTTATAATTATACTTACAAGGTCATAAAGCTATAAAATTAAAATACAGTTTGGCTTATTTTCTCCTTAAAATTTAAAAAACCATACATGGTAGAAAGTAAATAGCTCTTTTAATTAAAACACAACGTAGTATGTATTACATTCAAGCATGGCTAGTTAAATGACATTTATAAACAACAAAAACCAATATCTGTTTGTATTGTTAAACTCGAGTTCTCGCTATCGCTCAATTTTTGGTGAAATGAAATAGTTGAATTGAATGTTTGTAAAAAATTGTTTATCCACTAAATGCGCCTTTAAAATTTCCATTCACTCACTGTGTGTACTGGAATACATATAAATAATAAGTTCAAATTCATACAACGGACATAAAAAAGAAACGCGATAAGTTCATGTAAATGTATTGATGACGATCTGGAGGTTTAAAGGGTTAATGCATTGATGATATTAAAGTGGGGCAGATGGAAGTTTAGCATTCATTCCTTAGCTTCCCACTTTGCGTAAGCGGTTGTATGACGTTAAGAGTGTCATTGACTTAATTGAAACGAAAAGTTTCGATCAGCCTTATAAGATTTCACGTGTCGAACTCTCCTTCCTCTCACTACTCATCAAGACTCAATTAAGTAATTAGGAAAAATACCCATTTTCCCACAATTAAACATTACATCACTTAAAACAACCAACCTTCAATTTTGAGTTTCAAGTAATGTTGAAGGATTTAATAAGAACATAATAAAATCACGATTATTGTGTGTAAGGTTAAGTACATAAAACTTAAGAGAAATTGTAATTATTAGAAGAGCTTCTACGTGGAAAAAAAGTAGGAGCAAAAAAAAAATCTTAATACTTTTAAGATCCGGTTCTATTATATTAATGAAATTAAATATGGATATTTAATATGTTTAAATGTATAAATTGAGAGAAATTTTACATTATGATTACATAACTAAGTTTTCATACATCCTGTAAACCAAGGGAAATATTCTCTGGTTGAGTTCGAGGAGATGAAAAAGAGGAAATATTTTATCGACTTTCATCATTTTTTCCCCTTAAAGCAACTGATTCAATTTTCCTCTCAATGAGAAGAAAGCTTTAAGAGATTCACTTAAATTCATATAAAGAAAGGTAATGTAACAACATTGAGAGTACTTCCTTTGAAATCTATTCTTAATATAACTACTAAATGTATCCTTTTGAATAAAAAAAGAAAGTAAAACGTAAAAAGAGCAAAGACGCTTCCAATCTCCTTCAATTAATTATTGTCTCCTATATTCATAATCGAATAAAATGATTATTCAAGATTGAAGAGCTTCTTTCATCGCATTAAGATCCATCCTTAAGAAAATGGCAATTTATAGGATGTAATTCGATTTTAACGTCTTTGACTCAATTCTCTCACCATTTTACCTTGTTTCACGGAAAAACACTTAATATCGCATTAATTCACACCTATCGATTATTAAACATCCGTCCACTTGTACTAGTGTTTTATGGTGTGTAATGCTTATTAAAACTAACATTCAATAAAACCAGGCTTAAATATTCAATGTAAATCTAAATATTTGACATGTGTTTGCTATCGGTTCTATCATCTTTAAAATCTGAATTTTCACAAAATCATCAGTTAAATTGTTTAACTTTAAAAATATTTATTAAAAACATTCTATACTAATAATGGAGATATTGATGTATTATATATATTAATACTCAGTATATGATATTTAAATTGGATCCTATTAAACATTTTATTAACCTTCCTGATACTTCCTTTACCATTCGAAATTACCCATGTACCATATTACCTAAATTAAAATTTCCAATTGGAAAAAAATTTCTTACCTGACGATTTCATGTTCTTTCGCTTCCTCTTGTTGCTGTCGGAGCATCACATTTTGGATGATTTGCTTTTCCTCTTCGGTGAGATGAGAGAGATCAGGCATGGGAGGAAGATCGGTGGCTAAGTGCGACGTGCTCGCCATATCACTCCACAATCATCACTCGCGGGTGCCGATCCGCCGCTCCCCTCACTCGCACTGTGTCCCTCTGCTACGAATGCTTCACTATGTCCCCACTCACTCCTCATCGTCCGACCGGCCCACCTCTGATCATAAAAAATCACCAAAAATATGATTTTATATTCTTATTAATGTAACTTTTATTCACTCTTAATTTTTTGCATCTAATGTATTGAGACTATTGAGATTACAGTGGTTCTTTCACTTGGTAGCTTTCTAAACTTTCCAGAGTCTAACCCATTGAACCACAAATTGATTAATTCAAGAAATGCATACGAGAATAGACCCATGTTTGCAATTAAAATAATAATAACGAAAGGGTTTTTCAATATGAATTATAATGATTCGATTTGGATCTCATTGTATTATTTCAATATTTATTACACGGAAAATATCTGTAGTAAAGTAAGACAAATTAGAGGTTCGATATAACATGTTATAAAATATTTAATATAATTTAAAGGTCACTGGCAATGAATTTTTTGGCAGTTGGCAAACATGGTCTGTATAATGTCAAATTGGCTCATGATGGGTAAAACTCCAGTTGTTAAACATTAAATTCAGGATTCGTGAGTGGGCCAGAGCCGAAGAGATATATATTTACATAATAAGCGAATGTAAATAAGAGCCCTACCGAGAACACGGGCATTTGCTAACCATAATGAACTGGGTAAAATGAAAGGAAGAGGATTTAAAAACCCAGAGGTTCATTACAATGTACATAAGTTGAAATAATAAACAGAATTGATGGCCAAGGTTGAATGGGAGCAGGGAGGGAGAGAGCGATGGAGAAATAAACAATCCTTGCCAAAAAGAGCAAGTTCCCTTTCCGACTCCATTTGGGTAAAGAAAGACCCAGGGCGGGGTTGTTGTCACCTTAAATGTGGAATGTGGTCCTGCGGCGGAACTCCCATTCTTCCGATCACTTGGCGGGGACGGCAGAGGTAAATAAAGAAGGTGGTGGAGACTTAACTATCGGGCGAAGATGAATCAATAACTGCAGAGAGTGCCTTTCTCTCCTTTCTCTCTGCGGGCGGGCGTCTCAGGGCGACCAGACGGGACGATGGGTGCGATCAACGTTGAGGCCAGGTGGCCGAGGTCGGGGAGTCTCCATGGCCGGAACGGCGAGGTCAGGGGAGTCTGGGTCAGACTGGAGGAGAGGCCGAGATGGAGAACGGCGCTACGTATGTATGAGGACGTATATTGCGCAGAGTGAGTAGTGCAGGGCCTAATTCCACCGTAGCTCCATAGCTAATGCTCCTTCTATTAAGTGCTGACGTCAGTGTTTCATCGATCGCCCGCCCCGACCACTCACCCATCTGTCCACACTGCGCCCCGACCACCCGCCTCACCGCACTCATTGACACCTCACCCTTACGACCAACTCCGTCCGACCAACACTCAAAAATAATCCTCCGACCCGCAGCCCGACACAACCCGCCGGAGAAACCTCACTTCGCCCCGATGCTCCATGAAGGGAATAAAAAGAGGTTTTGCGGCTGACGCACAATTATGCCGCCCACTCACTCGCATCCGACTTCCTCGACCCCGTCAAACGCCCTACATAAATGAGAACATCCGGGGAAAACATTGAGATGATGGGAATGATAGATATCTAATATCATCACCGATCCTCCATCACCACCGCAAATGAGGAACCCCAAATGGCCTTTTCGCACATTTCTTAACGCCCAAGGCAGTGCAAAAACACGGGTTCTCATTCATTATGTACCTGGAGGGGCATCGTGAATGACTCACTCGAGGGAACCAAAATGATGAAATTCCTGTCTCCACAAACAAAATGAGCTCCGACTCAATAAATTAAATTAAACTTGAGCAAATATTTAAAAAAGCCTATACTTCTACTCCCCATTTGTATGTAATTTCTCCTTCATATTTCCCTTTCACAAAATATCCCAAGTGTGAAAAATATAATAATAATAATAAAGGTAAATAAATAATAATTTCATCGGCCCATTCAAATGGATTTTCCCCAACCAGCCAGCCATTAAGTAGTGGAATGCAAGGCCTCCCACATTTAATGTTTATGAGGATGAATTATACATCTAGTGCTGATAACTCAACACAAGTTCGAGTGTCTCCAACGCATGCAGTCTTCAATGATGAAATAAAATTAAAATATTCCAACGATGTTAATTCAGAATTAAGCCATCTTTTATTATAAATTCCAGTTGGCGGAAAACTTCCGACGAAGATCTCTACTTTCCTTTCTTCGCTTTGATTTTCCTCAAGTAGAACTCGAGCTCTTTTCCTTCAAGGATGTATCCATCTGCACGACCCACTTGGCCAGGCCGGCTCGAGACGCACGCTTCAATTAAACCCAAAGATATTATTATTATGACTTCCCTCCCAGATCAATTACAATGATAGGGGAGATGGGGTCTTGGAGGACGCGTCTCTCAGTGTAACTATGACATCCGCCCACGGTTGTGATCGCGTTAAAAATTCTTTCATCATCATTGAAATACGTCCAGCAGGAGGAAGCAGAAGGGATGGGAAACTTTACCAATAACTCCTATGTTTTCACTTCATAGGTCCCATATCAAGTATCCACTTTCAACAGAACCCAAATCAACTTTATCCATCATACCGCATGCTTTTCAAAACTAACAAAAGTGAGCGGAAGACTCTCCTCAACTAACATTACTAAAAAGGAAACTTTAGATCTTCAGAGCTTTTAACACTTATTCCCTATTTATAATCTCTTTATACATAGCACTCATATGAGGTTTCATTCAAAATGATCACTTTTCTCATGTGGGATAAGGCTATAGATTTATCATTTGTTCAATTCCACGCTTTGTTTTCCTCTTTGGTTTGAACAAGATAGAAAACTCTAATATACCTATTAGATTTATATGAAACCTAAATGATATGCGAATATGATTTATTTCATATCGATCTTTACTTATCCTTCAATGTTTGAATACTCACTCACTCAGTAATTGTAATTATTGCAATTATTGTTTTATAAAATAAAATATAATTTTCAGATTTTGATTAATTTAATTTACAAAGGCTAGGAATTGAATCATACTATATGATATATGGAGAAAGTTGATGTGTAGGCTAATTGAGTATTAGTAAATGGGCATGGGAGAGGGATATTGGGATAGGTTGTTTATTGACTCCAAACTCACCCAGGATTCTTCCAGTTTGGAATTGTTCTTCGAGGGCTACATCTACTTTGGAGGTCTTCTGTCTGATCTTCAATTTCTTTTCTACCTTCTTGGATCGCTTCTTGTTCAAGATGGCTTCTTCGGCCTCGGTCTAAAATAAAAATAAATATCCAAACTTTAGCCCAATTTCCAAATAAAAAGGAATGGGAAAAATGAAATGATCCAACGCACCAATTTATTTCCCTTCTTCCTTCCAAGGGGGAGGGCGTAGTGGGCTTCATACCATTGCCTAAAAGGGGCACCGTCGATGACAACGATGGCATTCTTCACTAGGGTCTTCGTCCTCACCAACTCGTTATTAGAGGCGTTATACACAACATCGATGACACGAGTTCTCCTCGTTGTGCCTGTATTATAAATTAAAAAATTATAAATATTTTCTTCCAATAGTTAAGCATATAAAATTAGGTAATTATTATTTTAAGCATTTTTGAAAATCCTCAGATCGCTGTGTGGATGAAAATATTGTATCTTTCATTATCTTCAGTTGACACGCTTTATCATCATGAACATGTTTATTGGAATGGTGGAGTGAATCTCAATTTAGTTAAGGAGGATTTAATATTATGGAACTTGCATTCTGAACCCCAGGAGAAGTTTCCGGTGTCTAAACGGAGGGCTCGGTACTTCTTGTTTCCTCCTCTTGTCCTCACAGCATGAACACGGCGAGGTCCCAACTGTAAAAACATGAACTCCAATTAATCAACCTTCGACAAATACTTTGACCTTTATATTTAAATGTGCTTAAAGTATGCGTCAGAACGTTAGAGGTGAGAAATTGTCTCAGCATGATTATCTATGAATATTCAGTCATCATGTTGCAGAGGGAGCGTTTAGTAATTAATAAAATTTTAATTCTTACCTTAGTGTTCGCAGCTGGACGTCCCAACTCGAACTTCCTCTTCTTTCTAAGAGGAGCGCGTTTACCGCCGGTAGCTCGCCTCTTATGAGAATGATCACGGGAGATACCTATTTTCAATTAAACGAATTGAAAAACATAATCTCCACATTAATATTCGTAATCAACCCTCAGGCTGAGGCGTTTGAAATCAAAATCAAACCATTTAAATTACAACAATTCCAATTTCATAAAATAAGAGACGCTGCTGGTGGCATTGGCTGACCCAGCATGCCTCCCTTCTTAGCCCAATTATGAATGAAATAAAGTTGGGAATTAGACAAAAGTCGCTCAAAGTGAACTACGGGACTTGGGGAAGTCGAGGAGTGACAGTAAGTTCTTAATTGTTAACGTAGTTAGCCGGGAGTTAAATGAAATTCGGACTTACCCATGTTGAGGGATTATTCCGCGGAACACGCCGTGCAATGGAATACCACGATGGCCGAATTTCCGACTAGTGACTCTATGAGAGAGAAAGCCATCTCGCGCAAGGAGCAAAATGTTTATAAACTTGTTCGCTTGAGGGCAGAACTTGCACATACATCTTCCATATACAATATGCAATATCAATATACCATACCATACCATATATATTTATGTATATCTATCTTATTCATATTTTCTTTCATATCTTAACTTAGCTTCGTATCGGTTCGTAAAATATATGATATATATATAAATAAATATGATACGAAGCACAAATAATATATGAAGATGAGTAAAAGCAAACTAACTTTAAGAAATAATAATCTCCACTAAAACTGTCGTATTCCTCTGTACATCTGCATATCCGTGCTTGTAGTGTGTAAATAAATTTACAATGAACGTTAGGACTTAATGGTGAAGATGGCCTTTAGAGATATAATTAAAATGAGATCCATTTCAATTTATGACAATAGAACTAACAAGATTGGAAATGTAAAAGGAATGTCTGTGTCAAATGTGTTAAAAAGATAAATCAATTTCTTCACGGGTCGTTTATGTGAATTTACTTTTAACGTTTTTAACGAAGTCTTAAATGTCGCAGTGGTTGATATAAATAATGTGAAATTGTGTTTGAAGCATTTTGCTTCATCTGCATTATTTGCTGTATTGTTTAGTCTTGACTCTAATTTAATTATTTAGGATCGAGAGGAAATAAGCAATTTAGCTTGAATGATCGATAACAAGGAGCGATAAAAGATTGGTAAATAAAAAACAATGATATTTTGATATGATAGAATATGTAGCTGTTGATAATCTCATTCTTCTTTCCATTCAACATTTTACTAAATTGCTAATTGAATGAGATTCTTTTCATACAAGGATAGCTATTTTAGATCTTTATATTTTAGCTTCAGATTTTCAGATACGAGATCTTTGCCAGTTTTCCAAAAGAGCAGAGTATGGAAATCTTGTGACAAACTCCATTTAACCCATAAATCCGCTTTAACACTAACATTGAAAGGTTAAATTTAGAAGCGATGAGCTTGCATTTGCATTATATAGTCTTTCCAGTCATTTTATAAGACCCATAGTTTTTGCGACTTAATCCTGCATGAAGAAATCCGTCCCGGGTTTTTAATGGTTATAAAATGTCTTATGTATATGGAAATTTTGAGTGTTGGAGACAATTTTCCCATGGGTTGGGTTGGAATGTAATTGACACCCAAGTCACTGAAAGTCCGTGAATCATTCCAGTCGAGATATGTAGAAGAAGATTAGGTGTGGGTGTGAGGGTCTGGTTCGGGTGCAACATACCAAGGGCTTAAAAGAGAGACGAGAAAGTATGTAGGGTTGCTAGATATATGACCCTCCCGGGTGAGATATATATATCATATAAAGGTATTTGTCCATATATCTGTACATATACAATGTATTTGGTCTTATATAAAAGGAAGGGAGTTTGTATTTGTAAAAGGAGAAGTTTCGTGTTCTCCCTTCGCTCCCTCGTCCCTCAAGAGACTCAAGAGAGAGGTTGGCTTTTGGGAAAGGTAAATCTTTGCTTCAGCTCTCCTACTGCTTCTCTCTTCATTGTTATTCTGGTATTTCGTCCCCCTTGTCGCTCCTTACAATCCACTGGACAAAGTTGGTCAAAAGAACAAATGCGAGGTTTGGACAAGACAAAACGCTGACACGAATGCCCCGTCCAGGGGAGTCGTTGTCATGTAAGGAGCTTCAACTCCAACTTGCTCCTCTTTAACGTCCAACCGGAAACGGAGGTTCTTTGTTTGTGTAAGGATTCCAGGAGGATTGTTTGTCTTTCTCCCATCATGCCATTCAACAACAGAAGATCGAGACTGGAGATCTGACATTTGACTCTTCCTCGAAACGCCAAGTTCAATTAAATCTAAACACCTTCAGAGTTCCTATTTTTGCCACAACGAATCATCGACTTCGACTTCCGCAAATAATCAAACTTCAAAGCGTCATCAACAGTTATCAACAGTATTAAACTTACACAGTTCATCCTGAAATACTTAAATATTACTAAAGGTAATTGTTGTAAAATTTGTATTTAAATAATTAAATATAAATGAATATAATATTAATTTCAAAATGAGAGGATAATGATGAGAAAGATAATATATTTTGATTTAAATGATTTAAATTATTTCGTTTTTATGTTTTATATAGGAAGAGCATTATATTGGAACTGATACATCTCATACTAAATATTATTATTGAAGCAATTTTTATAATTTAAATGGCCCAAGAAGGAGATTTGTGATGAGCAAGGATTGGAACAATACTCGAATTCATCGTACAAGATAATCCTCAAACGAGCCATTAACTGACTTTGAAGCAGCTTAAGAAATGTCTTCGAGTTCAATCGTCTTTTTGTTTCTCTTGGTGACTTTTATCTTTGCGGCAGGAGCAAAGAATGAAGATAGGGAATGTGCCTCAATTGGAAAATTGGTGAAGGCAAAAGGGTTCACATACCCCTGGTGGGACAAGGGAGCTCCGCCGACAACACCCACCGGATGCCCTGTCGGGTCAACCGGACCTAAAAATGCCAAATGTTGTCCTTCCTTCGATACACGGAAGCAGAAGGAAGAGATGAGCCAGGCTTTCTCGGAAAATTGGCTAGGGCCAAAGCTCGGTGGTTTTGCCGACACTTTCAAAGAGCGGAAAAAGAAGTTCGATGAAACATTTAAAGCCCTTTTAACGCGTGCCCACACTTCATTCCATGCCATGTTTGAAAGAACGTAAGCTCGTAAAATATACCATTTAGATCAAGTTTAGTAAACAAATAAATTAATTTTAGAATAACAATTAATTGTAAATATTTAAAAATTAATTCATTTAAACAATTTTGGTTATATTTATTTACATATTTATTTATTCTATTAGGTACGGAATGCTGTACATTCAACATGCCCATGTGTTCCACGCCCTTTTTACGACTCTTGAAGGATATTACGATACTGGGAAAGATAAATTGGAAACGAAGCTCAACGAGTTTTTTGCCATTCTTACAAGAAAAATGTTCGAAGTACTCAATGCCCAATATGACTTCGATGAGACTTATTTGTCTTGTGCAGCTATTGTTATTAGCGAAAAGCAGGGTAATGAAATTCATAGACAAATTGTCTCAAGTCTTCGACGATCCTTCGTGGCAACAAAAGCTTTAGCACAAGGGTTGCAAGATGCTGAAAAGGCGATTAATAACATTAAAAAGGTGTGCTATATCACTTTAAAAAGCCTAACCAATTACAATCACAACTACTTTCATTATAAACATTAAAATTATTTTAAGATGAAAATTATAAGGAAATATTTAATTGCATAAAATTAAAATATGTTTATTTGCAGCTTGAGTTGAACGAAGTTGAATGTATCAACCCATTGTCTAAAATGCTCCACTGCCCAATATGTTCAGAGCAACGGGCTTACAAACCATGTCCACAATTTTGTGTAAGCGTCTCAACCCGGTGTCTTAGTTCTACACTTTCTCTTGGGAAACCATGGACTGAGTTCTCCGTGGCCATGGAAGGGATCATCGATCGTCTTCTTGGGCCATACAACGTTGAAGCAGTCGTTGAGCCAATTCACATCAAAATATCAGAAGCGATCATGAATTTCCAAGAAAGTGGACCAGATCTCAGTCAAGCTGTTTTTGCAAAATGTGGAAAACCGAAATTGAAATCTGGCAGGTAAAGTTTTTTTTAAATATTCAACCAAACAACTTAATTTGACTTTTAGTCAATTGGTTCAAAATATAATTGTTAATTTGTATTAGATCGAGAAGAGACACTCCACCGGCTGTTCCATTAACACAAGGAAATATTGGAAATCAAAAGAGCAATCGTCGAGGTGGTAGTGGTGGAGGTGGTGGCAGCGGAGGTGGTGGTGGTGGAGAAGATCGACGAGAAAAAGAAGCTCGTGAAGGAGAGGACAAATCATTAGAGAAACTCTTAAGAGAACTCAAAAATCGTGTTCGGAAAGGACGTGGGCTTTGGGAGGCTCTTCCTCGTCAAGTTTGTCACGGAATTTCAAAGTCATACTCTTCTCAACTCTGTTGGAACGGAACGGTGGCTGTGAAACCAGACAGGAATAATAAGAGCGAAGAGGAACGATTCCTAGGCCGAGGGCCACCTAGTCAGGTCGTTGCTGATCAAATCATTCTTCTTCAGCACATCACAGAGAAATTAAGAGCAGCATTTAATGGATTTGATGTTCAATGGCAAACTGAACTTGGTAATTATTCACACAATAAATTTTAAATAGGCAAAGTATATTATTTTGGTATAACTTGTGTATCGTAGACTATATTCTATTCACGAAATTATTGCCTGTGAGTTTGAACCAACCGCTTAATTATTTCCACCGAAACCAAGTTAGCTAATTGTTACTTTTCATTATAGTATATCATATGCTATAAATTTAAAGCTGATATCAAATATTTATTTTAATTAAAAAACAAATAGGTGAATCTTGATTTCTTTTTATCAAAGTGTATTATTTAATCATTATCAGAATCAGAATCCTAACTGGTAGAATAATCAGAATCAATTTGAATAATTATTGGGTCATTTTAACAACGAAGTTAACTCTTTTATCTACAAATAGGATATATTTGATTTTATTAATGTGCAAACTAAATGCTAGAATTTAATAATATTTAATAATATTAAAATAAAGTGAGAATGAAATGAAATTCTCTTTGGATGACTACAATGAAAGGTAACAATTAGCTAACTTGGTTTCGGTGGAAATAATTAAGCGGTTGGTTCAAACTCACAGGCAATAATTTCGTGAATGGAATATAATGACTTTAAACTCTAAACCAATTGCTATCAATTCTCACTCGAGAAAATGAAAGGTTAGAGGTCAAAACTTTATAACTTTATTTCGGAAAAAGGTCACAATTGCGGAGAGAAGAGTAAAACACGACCTTTCGTTACAAAATGTGGTGTCAGACTGAATTCATAATATTGAATTCTCATAAAGGAAAACTTGGTTACAATATATAACAAATTTCCCTAAGTTACAACATATAAGTTTACACATTTCAATATATACATAATAAAGACCATCATGTTTGAGTCGTTACAGACGAGAAACTAAAATTAATTACTTAACACATTTTATGTAGTCAATGTAGTTCACATGATGTAGAATACTGTCTCCAAATATCTTTTCTTAAATATGGAGGACTTTCGAATAGCATCAGTTTAAAGATGTAGTTAAATACATGAAAAGTCATATAATTATAGTAAACAAATGGTTAAATAAAATATTAATACAATTCGCCAATACAACTTGAATACATTCAATTCAAGTAAATAATAAATACTAAAATATTAATATTTTTGCAAATTATTTTATTTTCAATTATTTAATTATTTTAGTTGAAGATATTGAGTTTGGAAGCGGACAAGGATCAGGCTCTGGAGACATTCCAACGGATTTGGAGGATGATGATGATGACGACCCTAATGGACAAATCAAAGGAAAACCTCCTAGGCCAATAGAGAAAATTCCTCAAGCTCCAACACATCCCCGTCGACCTTCTGGCCCACCTCCTTCTATTCTTCATCCTACCACCACTGAGGAGGAGGATGAAGACGAGGACGAAGATGAAGACGAAAATGAATTGATGTTCAATAAGCCGCAACCAGGAATTCCAACTGGTGGAGGAAGTTCAATTGATTTTGGTAATTATGTTCCTCCTCCGACCCCTCCGAAGATTAATATTCGATATCAAAAACCAACAACACCATCCACCACCACTACCACAACGGTTAGGACAACGACGAAGAGACCGAAAGAGGTCGATGTTACGAGGACTGGTGGAGGAGCGAAGTTGGACGAGACCGGGAAGACAATTGCTGTTTTCAAGCTCTTTGCTCCCGTAGTGGTCTCTATGATTGGAAAAATGTTTTCATTCAGCTAAATCTCTTGGACCATTGAAGCCAAGTAAAATCATTTTTGAGTCATTTAAATCTCCCAATCTTTTTATAAGTTTGTTGAATGCTTAAAATCGAGTATTTTCTTCACAAGTGTGTACAAATTAGGTAACTTTGTACAAAATACCCATTTTTGATATTATATGTAGGGAATTGACTATAAACGAGGAATTCTTAATTTTTGACTTTACCTAATGACTTAGTTTGAAATTTTTGAGTGAGTAATTAACTTTTGTTTTATATTTATTAAAATTAAATTAAAAACCTTTGACTGATGAATATAAGTGTGAGCAAGCACTATTGATACTTCCTATATAATTAAGTACCGTTAAGTTTTATCATTTGTTATCGATCAAATTATTTTTAGTTCTAAAGAAAAATGTCAAAACTTTTATTTTAAATATTTTGTTGGGTTCAAATTTAGCATTATTTCATAATTTTTATGTTATACTCGTATTTAATTAATATGCTGTAAAAATGCAATTTTTATTAAGTTATTTTGAATCAATTTTACATAACATACAATATTGTTAATCATCAATGCTGACAATGAGTTAATGACATTTAAATCAAATTGTGCCATTTTGTTTTGACATTAGCGGCCAATTAATCCTTTTTATTAATGTTTTTTACATTATCCCTTAATCAATTAACTACATTTGTTTGTTAGCAATGCTACTTCATTTTATGTCATATTTTGACAGGTATACCTATTATTTATCATTAGCTTAATTAATTAATTGGCTCAGGTATTTATATACCTGTACAAATAATTTAGTTGTTTGTTAATATATTTGGTTATTTAATTGATAAACGACAAAGCCTGGTGTTTTTTGATATACATAAATAATCATACATACTTAATGTTATATTAAAACTTATAACAATTCGTTTATATTACATAATAACTTAAAATATAATTCTTAAAAAAATATCAATAATACTACTTATCTTACCTATAACTCATATTTTGTATTATTAAGAGTATATCGATATTCGTTCTAAACCAGCAATAAGTTTGTAAATAGATTAAGTTTACCTCTAGCAAACATAAGTTGTGAAAATTGAGGAAAATTCATAATAGTGAGAGCTTTTAAGATTATAAAATCTTTGATAAAATGGCAGCATTTATTAATAGTTTAATTAATTTATAGTTTAAAATAAGTAGTTTTTAATTACAAACTTGTATTCAAATCTAACATCATAATGATTATTATAAATAAAATAAATGATTAATAAATATTTAGCCATTTTTTAAAATAGAGTACCAACTCATCATCATTTCATAATGTTAAAGAGAATTTGAACGTGAGTGGTGAGAAGAAATATACGTTTGGGTTCTCACTAGACCATGCTCCAGCATCTCCCTCAGTTCACTTCCTCATTTTGGCGAACACGGAGCACAACAACACAAGCGATCATAAACTCTCTTCAAATTTACATTAATCAACCCATTTATGGTAAAATTGGGCGGGATTTTTTATTTTTGATACTTTTTGTTATTTCATTCAGTCATTTTAACATAATATGATTTAACATCATTATACAACTATTCTTATACAAGACGCTCGCCGGTCTATTACCATTTTGAGTTCAAATGACTTACACTTCACTTTCCCATTTAGTTTTATAACTTCGCATAACATCTCTCAGTCAAACGATGAAGCGGATTCGCAATATCGCAACAATGAAAACTGGAAAGATGAAGGAAATGATTTTTGCCAATGGAGTCTTTAGACCGACAACGACCACGCGTTTTCGTATACGACCAGAGCCGAAAGACGAGAATCAATTAAAATTAACCAGCGAGAGGTAACAAATTTAATTATGAAATATGTTCATATTACATTAAATATACAGATTTTTATCAATATCACTGATATTTATATTAACACTACAAACTACGAATTACCTATATAAAATATATTATCATTACTTCATCAGTTATGTATAATAATGTTATTTTATAATAAAACGATATTAGAGAAATTTTAGAGATATTTGCAAATTACGTAATAAGTAACATCTTGTAATTCCATTTGAATCTGCAGATTTGGTATGAGATACCATAGACGATGCCATCCGCCAAATCCAGTTCCAAAGCCGAATCCAATTTCGAAAAGAGGCCACCCTGTGAACATCTACAAGACGAAGAACAAAGTAAGATTGTCGAAGGAGACGGCAAATGCGATGATTCAGCTTGTCCGTAAGGCAGGAAAAATACAAGAAAAGAAAGACCAGGAAAAATTGAAGAAGGACAATCAGGACAAGGGCAATCATGACAAGGGACCAGGTCATCAAAATCTTCCTCGACCTCCCAGACGTATTAGAGAAGAAGTAGAAGAGCGCCTCGACGAAGATGGAAATCTGATCTTTGTTAGGGTTGAAAATGGACCAAGTCCTTATTTTGAATCACCGATCATCCCAACTCCTCCCAATATCTTCAAACAGAAGAAGCCTAAAAAGAAAACATCATTAGCTAAAGTTAAAGCAGAGAACTTTCAAGAGTGGTTGAAACTCATCAAGTCAAAGTCACCACACGATACACGCTATTTGTTCAAAACATTGAAGCCAAGAGTTAGAAAATGTTCAGAGACCGAAAGCCAATCGTCTTCAGCCCCAAAACAAAGACGAGTCATGATCAAAAGGAAAGCAAAAGTAAATGTCCCGAATCGAGCGAAACCCAATGATTTCGCAAAGGTGAACAAACATCGACCAAGGTCATCTTCTCCCATTCCCATTTCAAGTCCAACAAGTAGCGAGAGTTCAGAAGATGAAGTTAAAAAGATGAATGTCTCTCAAACATTGTGCTCACTTGATCTCTACCAGTGTTACAAGTCTCAACGTAATTATATCGAAACAATTTCTAAGCAGACGGTCACAACAGAAGAGAGAGATGATGTTGTTAGAAAATTAACATTTCAAACTCTATTGAAGAATTTTACTTCAACTTCATCGAAGCATTTGACAACTCAAAGTTTGAATTTCTCCAAAGCGGACTTCAATTATTTCCATCCAATTGCCCAAGTTGACAAGAAGTTTGTTTTGACATCGTATGAGAAAGATGGGAATTCCTACCTTTGTGCCTTTGACCCCCATGCTGTAGAAGAAAGATTGCGACTAGACTTGTTAATGAATAGTAAAATAATTTATTCAATTTTATTTCCTTTATGATTCTCCTACATAACCAATTTTAGTTAATAATGAATATTATATAATAAGAGAAATTCTAAAATGTATGTATTACAATTTTTTAATTTTATATCATTTCTTCTTATTAGTTACTTTCAATGAAGACGAATCTGTTGTATCGGAAAACCTTCCAAATCCAATTAAACTAAAATTGGAAGAAAAGAATGTAATTATCATCAGCCAGAATGTTGAAGGATTCGCCAAATTAGGACTTACGTTGGAAATAGTTAATGAGTATACCGTGAAGGTATTATCCGTTCCAGTTTGCTTCATGGAGAAATTATCAGAAAGTGTAAGTTCCTACCTTTATTCTTTATCTATTCCTTTACATTTCTTAATCAATCTTCCTAACTGGAGTGTATTTTATAAATCGCTTTTATACTAATTACCGAGTGTTAATTTATAATAAATATATTTAATAGGTGAAGGAGGGAGAAGGTTATGAAGTCCTCGTGAAGCTCATCAAGTCACTCATCGGTGAAAATATCGGCGGTATGGTCACAGGAAAAAAGACTTTAACACAAGCCACTCCAAAGACCATTCTTGATGTACTTGCTTCAAGAGCCTGCCGAGGTAAAAGCTTCAATAAAATTTATATCTAATATAAATATTTGATTAAAATAATTTTATTCACATGCGTTAATTATATTTAACATATTTGACATATCTATTTACCATTTATCAATTTTTAGGTGCTATAAAGTTTGGCGAGAACATCGCAATGAGCTCAATGAAAAAAAGGATTCGAATGCTCCAAGATTCCCCCACTCCCTTTCAATGTGCTCACGGAAGACCTTCTCTTAGCCCTATAATAAACCTTACCGGCTCAAACTTGCCAACTTACAACGTAAATTAAAAACTTTATAATTTATATTTCTCATTGACAAATTATAATAAATAATATAATGCATCAAAATTAAATGATAATGTTAAATAATTTTATATTCTTTAAGGACCCGGCAAAACGCAATTATTCAAATTTTGAAACCCGAAGAGCTGCCATAATGCCAATTGAAGACTACGAGCCAAACCCTTATTTCAATTGATTTTTATTTTATTTATTTTTTCTATCAACATTTAACTCAATTATAATTAACATTTTTGTATTTCGAGAGTCTCTATCAAATCGTTAATCGTGTTTTAAAAGGAATCACATACCTATTTTGTTACAGGACGTGATCTCCCTTTCTTCTTTTATATTGATATTTTTAATATTCTATGTAAACTTGTAAGGCTCCGTCCACAAAATACGCCATCACGATTTTGGCCGATTTTGACCCCTACCCTTCCCTATCGTCATCCGACAAGACCACGACCACGCTCGGACCCTACCCTCCCATATCCTGATGACGAGTTTTGTGCGCAGCGCCTAATATTACGATGTACTTAAATCTGTAATTTCCACTTTTATCCTTATACTAATGTATAAACCCTCTTATCATTATTATTATTATTGAATCTTAACTGATGGAATAAATTAATCTATTTATATTTTTTAATCTTCAATCAATTTTAATCTAAGGATCCATCAATTATTCATCTAGACTAACTTTCATGATTGTTTATGCAATTATGATCTTAAATGAATTGATGGTTTTTCAAGATGGTAAATGATTGCGTTAGTAATTCTTCCATAAAGAAAAGTTCCTTTATTGGCCCAGTAGTACCGTAGAGTATGGAGTGGTGGAAGGGGGCGAACGTGCGAGAAGAAGTCGATGGAGGAAAAGGGAGGAGACAACGAAGGGAATCCATTCGGCCCCCGCCCGCACGTACATCCAACTAGTTATTTCTTCTTCTGAGCCTTCTCGGCGGCCTTCGTCACCTTGCCAGCGCCAAGATCCTTGAAGTTGACCGACTTGATAACTCCGACGGCCACCGTCTGTCGCATGTCACGGACAGCGAAACGCCCAAGAGGCGGGAAGTCAGTGAAAGCCTCCACGCACATCGGCTTAGTCGGGGCTAACGTCACAATGGCTGCATCTCCAGACTTGATCGACTGCAATGAAAAAAAAAATTAAAACCAGTTCAATACAATCTAATTTAAATGTAATATAATTTCAGCTCGTATGTTTAGATTCTTCACCTTAGGGTTCTCCTCAGTTGTCTTTCCAGATCGTCGGTCGACCTTCTCCTTGATTTCTTGGAACTTGCAAGCAATATGAGCCGTGTGACAATCGAGGACGGGACAATAGCCGTTCGCGATTTGGCCAGGGTGGTTGAGGACGATAACTTGGGCTGAGAAGTCAGCAGCAGCCCTTGGAGGATTGGCCTTCGAGTCTCCAGCCACATATCCTCGTCGAAGTTCCTTCACGCTCACGTTCTTAACGTTGAAACCGACATTGTCCCCGGGAACGGCCTCGACGAGAGCCTCGTGGTGCATCTCCACGCTCTTCACCTCAGTCGTAAGTCCTTGGGGTGCGAATGTAACAACCATGCCTGGCTTCAAAATTCCAGTCTCAACTCGTCCGACCGGCACTGTTCCAATTCCTCCGATTTTGTAGACATCCTGGAGTGGAAGTCGGAGTGCCTTGTCAGTTGGTCTAAAAAATTAATCAATCCAATCAATTAACATCCCAATTAAATTCGTTAGTTTCTTTTTAAAATTATTAATTGTTATTATTAATTACCTCGATGGTGGGAGAATGGCATCAAGGGCTTCAATGAGACACTTGCCTTCACCGTTACCATCCTTTCGCTCGACCTTCCATCCTAATTTTTAAAAATTAAAAAATTAGTATTTTAATATAAAATAGAAATATATAATTAATCAATGGAATTGAATTGGAATGAAATTGTATTATTTCATAATGGAATTGAACTTACCCTTGAACCAGCTCATCTTTTCGGAAACTTCGAGCATGTTATCACCGTTCCATCCGGAGATAGGAACGAAGGCAACGGCAGCCGGGTTGTAACCGATCTTCTTGATGTAATTGCTCACCTCCTTCTTGATTTCCTCAAAACGAGACTCAGAGTAGGGTGGCTCGGTCGAGTCCATCTTGTTGACTCCGACAATGAGCTGCTTCACTCCAAGGGTGTAGGCAAGAAGAGCGTGTTCTCGAGTTTGCCCATTCTTGGAAATACCGGCTTCGAACTCTCCAGTTCCGGCCGCAACGATGAGCACGGCACAATCAGCCTAAAATACAAAATAATTTTAGTTCAATCCTTGGTGTTTAGACATTATAAATTTTGTTTATCTATTATAGATTAATTTCAAAATAATCCTTTATTAGCCATACTTGAGAGGTTCCAGTAATCATGTTCTTGATGAAATCCCTGTGTCCAGGAGCGTCGATGATAGTGACGTAGTACCTTCCAGTTTCGAACTTCCAGAGGGCGATATCGATGGTAATACCACGCTCACGTTCGGCCTTAAGTTTGTCGAGGACCCAGGCATACTTGAAGGAACCCTTTCCCATTTCCTGGGCTTCCTTCTCGAACTTCTCGATCGTACGCTTGTCGATACCTCCGCACTTGTAGATCAAGTGCCCGGTGGTAGTCGACTTGCCAGAGTCGACGTGTCCGATGACGACGATGTTAATATGGACCTTTTCCTTTCCCATCTTCAGTCACTCCTTAAAATCACCGTTGGTACAAAAACCGAACTTCGTCAAGCACTACTGGAAAGAAAAAGAATGACCATCAATCCCAAAAATGCACCGAGTCAAAGTCATGAACGATAACATAAGAATAGATAAAGGCTCTTAGATTACACCACACTCTCGGTTCATCAATAAGTATCGATTAATGTTATGTAAGAAGTGGGGTCAAAAATCTCCAATATGTTCTAGGAATTTTATTCCAACGTTCCAACACGTTAAAATGCATTGAATATGAAAACTCTCCACAATTCAATGCATTAAACTACCACACTAAGTAGCATAAATTAAATAGAGCCGGCCGGCAAAATCAGTGTTCAGCAAGTATGGCGGAAAACGAACCATATGAAAGCCATCTTACTATGCTGACGTAATATATGAAACTATGAGATGAAAGCACTTTATATGTAACAATATGCGAGATGAAGTGGATGAATCATAATGGTCCTATAATTGACGCTTGATGTGTCATGCAGAGATGAGACGCGTTGCAGTAGCGGTTGTAGCGGACCTGCATGATGGACCCAAAGGCACCAAAGGCGAGGTTGAGAAATGGCATGGTGGCGCGATTGGAGGCAATGCATATCGTGGAGCCTCCGAGTGGAAGCAGCGGAATCAACGAGGGACCTGCATGGCGCATCGTGGCCGGATCAACAGGTTCCGTGGAAACATGGCTGAGCCGCCTCCCAAGGGCAAAAGGTCGCCTTGAGTATGAGGTCCCCTTGGTCAAGGGACTCTTGGGCAAATGAATGACCTTTGTTTGGACCGCAGAGGGCCGTGGTTCGGGAGGATTCCCGGTTCGGTTCGCTCAAACTTGGAATGTATATGCATGGTGAGGGGTTGGAGAGATGAGAGGCAGTATGGTGATGGCCGGACGGCGTGCTTCCACCCGGCCGGCTCATTTAGAACCGGGTTTTACCCGACAAAGAGGTCTGACCTCTTGGAAATTTTTATGCACGGGGTTGGGGGAAAGGTCAAGGAGGATCAATGAGATGACCCGAGTGTGGGCGAAATGGAAAATTGGGGAAAAATTGGGAAAAAATGAGGAGCGAAGAAAACTTACCAGATGCAGAGCCAAAGGCAGAAGGCAGAAGAATGAGTGAGAGCCGAGTCGGTCCTTGTCCCTTCCCTTCCTACCTCCACCTACGGGTCGGGCTGCAATTGCTATTTAGTTCAACATCAATTTAAAAATGATATTTAAAGTTAAAATATTTTAAACTTATATAAAAGCAATTCTAATGACATTTAGGATTGAGTAATGTTATGATTTGAATTTTAAATCGATGATTAAAGTTTAATTTTGTGAGTTGTTGGAGGTTTTAAAAGGATTTTCAACCTCGTTTTTTTGATAACAAAAACATGTAGGGGAATTTACATTTCGGTTTATTGTGAAATTCCTTCCATGTTCCGTGAAACCCAACCCGTTCGTTCTATAAACCGGGAATTTGTAAAATTATCATAGCGAGATTTAGGCACTAGCAAATTAGTTTTTCCGATTTCCCATTTTGGAGAACTAAAATGTCGATTGTGCTAAATTCGATTAAATTAAAGGTGACTTTGTGCATTTTAATTTATATGAAGAGTTATTAATGGCAGTATTTTGATCGGTATATTG
This sequence comes from Neelides folsomi, assembly GCA_034687125.1. Classification (NCBI taxonomy): domain Eukaryota; kingdom Metazoa; phylum Arthropoda; class Collembola; order Neelipleona; family Neelidae; genus Neelides; species Neelides folsomi. The sequence continues at coordinate 64,111 of JAQGBZ010000128.1, forward strand.
AAAATGTTTAATTTTTTTTATTATAGTTGTCAAAAACTCTCCAATTACTTCCTATTCAGCTTTGTGGGATTCAAAATCAACAGAATCGCAATGTTTCCTATGACGTTGGGAATCTGGCAGGTCGACTCAAATGGGCTGATTGGAATATGAGACGAGACTATATTAGAAGAAGGGCCATTTCAAAATTTGGTGATGAAAGAAGAAGACTCGAATCCATTCAAATGGCGATTGAAATTATGCCCCGAGAACTTATTGTAATCATTTAATTTTGAAAAGCAATCATAATGTTTTTACACATGAATATTGTAAATATTTAAGTAAAAACTAATTTCATATTGTGTCATTAAAGGAAGCTGCAGCGGAAGACGATAAAAAATTCCCCAGAGATTCAGGCGTTTTGAGGGCATCTCCCCGCTGTGCGATGACATCAAGACGAAGTTGCAAAGGTCCGGGGATGAAATTATGGAGGATAAGCAGAATTATGCTCCGTGAACTCTCAGATAGAAATAAGATCTCTGGTGTTCAAAGAGCACTTTGGGGCAGATCATTTGGAGTTATTGACCCTTATTCATATGAACCCCCTGAACCTTTAAGCTTAACCGAAATGGAGCAAATTAAAAAATTAAAATAGCCATTGTATTTATACCAATTTCTAATCATTTAAATTAAATAAAAGTATGCATTGTTATATGGAATTAATTTATGTCACTAAATTAAAAAATCGTATGTTCAATAATAGACTATTTTAGATAAAATATAGATTTTCGCAAATAAAAGAAAAAGTTTAAGAAAGAACAAACAATTCTTTATTTAAATCTTTGTGAAGTCCATTGGAATTCTTCAACTTGAAGAAATTAGTCGAAAAGACCTGAAATAAAATTTAGAAAGCATAATTAATAATCATTCAAAAGATTCCTTTTATGATTCGTTCCTATTCATTTTATAAAATTAGATAATTTCATATTGCAATGAATTACCGAATCCCATGTCATCATCCGATCCTTCGTCCGACTCTTCCTTCTTCTTCTCCTCCTTTGCTGGCTTGGCATCTCCACCAGCAGCAGCAGCGACAGGAGCAGCAGCTGCAGCCGGGGCGGCGCCAACTCCTGACCCGACGTTGGTGATCAGGTCCTTCACCTTGATACCTTCGAGGGCCTTGGCGAAGAGACCGGGCCAATAAGGCTCAACATCGACACCGGCAGCCTTCAAGAGGGTCATGATCTTTTCCCCCTATTTAAAATGAAATGACCGGTTAATCATTAGCCGCTAATGGACAAAGAACATGCCGGTTATAATTTTATTAAAAATGAGAATTCCAAAACGCTTTTTTTACCGAGATGGTAATGTCGTCATCGGTGAGGATGAGGGCAGCGTAGACACAAGCGAGTTCAGCAGTATTCGTCATTTTTTTGTAGTTAAAAAAATTAAATGTGCAAGTCGCCGAAAATGGACCTTAGCTCTTACGAGAACAAGCACAGAATGTGAACATGCTTCTTTTAGCAATATGGATGGATAAAACAACTCAAAGCGTTGAAGTAGATGGCACACATCCCTAAGAATACATTTTCTCATACTGCCCCAAATCCATCTGACTCTTAATTGATGATGAAGAACAATGCAAAGATGCAATGCAATGCAATATTTAATGCAATGAAGTGCAGAGGCTGTATTGAATGGATTTTAGCAATGTAAATTGCAATCATATAAATGGTATATGGTATGAAAATAAATCCTTTATATAAGTTGATTCATTTTATTGTTAAATGAAAATATACAGGTTCACAGTTCGTTCCAATGCACAGCACGGAAGCGTTTAAAAACGGTTTTTATTTTTTTTGCTAATCAGTTAATTTATCGTAAAAATCATATAATTTTATTTGTAACAAAAGGTCATGGCTAATGGCTAACAAAATTAACTTTCCAATTCGACTTGTAGTTAATTAGTCATAATAAGCCATTGATTTAAAATACGCTTAAGTCAATGATTAAATTCTGTTTAAAATAACATTTCGTCTTATGTTTTGAAGTATTAAATTAACGATATACTATGTATGAATTAGTTAACTACTTTTTATCACTTTTTGTATTTAGACGTAATAATTATCATTATAAATATTTTTATAATTGATAAATATTTTCTCAGACTTGTGGCAAAAGTTTTTTAAAATCTAATTCTCTGTATGTATATAAATTGACGACGATTGAGATTAATATAAATAAAAACACGATGTTTAATTTTACATTTCTTCAGTACCTTATACATATACCCTATACTGTATATAATGAAGTGACTTAAATCAATTTAAGATTTCTGTGAGAGAGCGAGGCCGGCTTTGGAGTTAGTCTTTCTGTCTAAAACTTTGCAAATAAAGTCAGCGGCAAGTAAAAGTTTCTTAAGGTCAACTCCAGTTTCGATTTGCATCCCTTGAAGCATGTAAACAACATCTTCTGTCGCCACGTTTCCACTTGCTCCTTTAGCATAAGGACATCCTCCCAATCCTGTAAAGCATAATTAGAATTTTCTATCAAAATCGTGTTTTTATTTTATGTATTTATTTACATTGGTACAAGTTAATATTGTACCTTATGTATTTGAATAATAAATATTTTATAATTAAGTTATTAAAAATACCAGCAACGGATGAATCAAGCACAGATATTCCCATCTGAAAAATAAAGACTTTTGTAATTTTGAGAAAACATAAGCTATAATTAACAACATAAGCTTTTCAGATTTAATAAACGCATATGCTCCTTTATAAACCAAATTCTTTTTAGTGGAGTATTAGTTAACAGTCGGACCCCATAACCATACCATGTTTAGGAGTAATATAATAGTGTGAAGAAGAAATGAAATATTCCATGTTTAAAGTTACCTCTAAAGCGGTTAAGATATTAGGTAGAGCCTGTCCGTAAGTATCATGACAATGAACTGCAACGGCCTCAATGGGTAATTGTTTGAGAACTTCTTCCAATACCGCTCTCATTGTTCCAGGGGTTCCAACTCCGATCGTATCGCCAAGTGAGATCTCGTAACAGCCCATGTCAAACATTTGTCGAGCTACTTTAGCCACGATTGTAGGCGATATAACACCTAAAATTATTCAAAATTGTAAATTAAAATTCTGTTTACAATTGGCGAGAAATAAGATAGTATTTAGTTATTTAATATTTTCTAAAGATCTACTTTAAAATATTATATTCGAACCTTCATATGGGCAGCCACAGACGCATGAAATGTAACCGCGAACTTTAATTCCTTGTTTCTTCGACAAGCTCATCACCTTTAATTAATTATAAATTGATATTATACCTAATTACTTTCATATAATGTTACAAAGTTATAATTATAATGTTGAAGTCAAACTTACATCATGAAAGCGATTAAGGGATTCGGCAATGGAACAATTGATGTTCTTTTGACTAAAGGTTTCAGAAGCAGCTCCAAATATAGCGATTTCTTTAACACCGGCTCCAAGCTTAATGAAAAATAAAAATAAAAATCATGTTATAAATAATCGGATAACATACAATTTAATCTATATATTAGAATATTAATAAATGTTTAAATAGGTTTGGTTAGTGGTGATTTCGGGAGTAAACTTACAGCAGATTCAAGACCCTTCACATTAGGTACCAAAACAGGATAATCGACACCAGATTTCTTTTCTATTTGGCTAAATACTTTGGCATGATCACCCATCTGAGGAACCCATTTTGGTGAAACAAAACTGAAATATAAAATATAATAATTATAAAATAAATAATCAAGCTAATTGAAATTTTGGGATAAAATTAAAAAAATTAATATACGAGTTAAAATCTTACCTTGTCACTTCAATGGACTGAAGACCTGTCTGAGAAAGTCTGTTGATAAATTCGACCTTATCTTGGGTCGAAACAAGGTTGGATTCATTCTGGAGGCCGTCTCTTGGGCCAACTTCCACAATCCTCACTCTTTTGGGGAATGCGGGTCTCGAGATCTGTAATGTTTCCCATTCATTCCAATTTCCGACCGGCTCAATGAGCGAGTAGATTGACACTTGCGAGTTGTTATTAGATGCGTATCGGGAGCGTGACATTTTAGCAAAGCTTGTCAAAAGAGTTTCAAGATAAAGAAGAAACTGATAATAAACACACAAAAAGGACAAACATTCAAAATGGCAATTCGTAAAAAGCTTAGTATTCTACAAAAAAGTGTAATGATGTAATGAATGAAAGTGAAAGATTAATAAATCAATAACATTGAAAACACTATTTATAAATTAGGTCAGATACGAGCGATAAAATCTTGAATATTCTGTCTATGGTTTATCAAATTTTTAAAGTCTGATATTGCAATTATAAGTTTAATGAGATAAAATATTGAAATAAAACGTAGATTCCTGAATTTCACAATGACACAATTTTATAAAGACTAGACAAAATATTTATGAAACAATAACTATTTATGAAATATTTTTCTTTGTTTAAATAAAGGATAAATAATCTTGGTCTAAAGGTCAGTGAAATAACGGAACCAACGAGTCCAATTTTTACATCACAAGAAAGTATAGGTTATTCTTGATATTGTTAAATTTTAAATTATTATAAGCTCATTTGCTACCTGAAAAGATTAATAAAATAAAATGTGTGGATGGATTTTATTTTAAACCCAAGCTGAACTTATTTGGAGATCAAAGTCAAACAAACATAGAAAACAAAAAACAGGGCTACAAATGGCCAAAACTTAGGTCATGCACAAGAATGTAATTTAACTGTTAAAGTGGATCGAACACAAATTGTTAGTAGCCCATATGCAATATTGAAGCTTGAACATTTTATAAATTTTTAAATCATTCCTTATTCCAATGCACAGAAAAGTTAAGTTTAAAAAAATAAAATATTTCGGGTTTTGTAGAAAAGTAATGTAAAAATAAACTTAATTCACATCCACTTAATTAAATTAACTCACGTAAGTTCCGTAACTTCGACACGCATTTTTAAGGAGTAAAAGTACATTGACTCTGTACGGGTGCAACATTGATTCTTGTGACTTGTCTGAATTGAAAAAGTTCTTGGTGAATCCCAAAAGTCCTTCTTTTGAGGTTGATAGCTTTCCACGTAGATAGGCTTCAAGATCCAGAGCTGTTCTTGGTTACAACCTGAAGGATTAAATAATAATGACCATTAAACTCAACTTGAAAAGTGTTGGAATAAAAATTAGTTTGAATATTCATTACATTCATTGGTTTGGGTATGTAACTAAATAATCTACAGTAAAGGAAGATTTGCGATCAGATTGTGTGTATTTTGCAACTACGAATGTATAATATTAAACTTAATTACCTATGAGTAATTAAGTCTTTGTATAAATATCATAATAACAATTTTTCATTTGTGAATTCTTATGTTCGTGTGAAAGTAGAATATAAAGTTCACTCAATACTTTAGAGCTTCTCTTTCAATTTATTTCAATGCAAGTTCCCCATACATTAACACTCGCACGTGTCTTATAAACTAAAGCTATCTAATCACAAATAAGAAAATTTCATAATGACTACACTGCATAGCCTACATTATAGGTAACTTTTAATCATAAATTTAATATGGTTTATTGTTTTTGAAATACGTCATTATTCCTTACCTATTTTGATTGCAGTTCAGATAATTTTCATTAGAATCAAGGTATTGACGCTGACTAGTTGAGATTAACTACAAAATCACAATTTAAAGATGATTACATAATCTTAATTGCCAGTTGAAATAAACGTGACGAAGTGGATTGATGAAGAAATTAATTTGTGATGTAAAATAAGAAAGTCAGAATGAAAGTGAAAGTATCGCAAGATCTAATCTTGTATCACATTCATTTTATTATTACGCTCCTAATTTTCATAAATGAAAAGCTCGTCTATTCATTCCGTAAAAGTTTCTATTTATTAGACACGACATTTTGTATATTTTGCGCATTTATAGTATTAGTAGAATATTTTATAAAATATTTAGGCATTATTAGTATAAAGACAAAAAATTATATTTGAGATTTACAACTTATCATTGAATGAATTAGGAAGAGGATTTATTTTCCTTTTCATTAGATTGATCTAACTCGTTGTCTTTCTTTACACTTTTTGCCTTTTTCGGTGGATTCACTTGAAATTTGATTTGTGAATCTTTTACTACTTTTTGAATAATTCGATGTGGAGTATCTTTGATGGAGTTTTCAATTATTTTATATACATTTTCCTGTGAGGAATATATAAATTATTCTAAAATAATTGGCATTCAAAATATTACTTACGCTATAATAATTATTATTTTATTATGTGAATTATAAAGTGCAAATCAATTATATATTGTATATCTTTATCATTAAACTTACTGGATCTCCTTTTCCGATATTGGAAATAAAAACTCGCACATATATTCCCTTTTCAACCCATTTCAATAGACTTTTAATTTTAGCTAATACATCGTTGCTGGAAATGTTTGATTTTAATAACAAGGTTTTTTCTTCATTTTTGGGCTTCTTCGTGGCTTCTTCTGTAAAGAAATAAATATTTAATATGATTAATTTAATTAGATTAGCACGTTAATTAAAAAAATTATAAGAAAAATATAAATATGTTTTTATTCAAGTGTTCATTTGTACCTTCGGTATTCAACAAATCATGTTTGGATGTTAGTTTGTAAACTTTTTTCTCAGTTTTAAGATTTTCATCTTTGCTGTCAACTAATTTCATTAATGCATTTCTCTTTTTCGCAATACGTTGAGCTTCATCAAGGGTTTGAATTGATATGCTACTATCTTCGCTTATGAGTATAACCTTTTGATCAGCTTCAAGTTTTAATGCTTTACTTTTAATTTTTTCTTTCTTGGCCAAATTTTTCTCAATGTCTTTCAAATTGGCATCGGAAGCAAGTTTCCTGTGAAAATTCCGTATATTAAATATTATTATTAGGTATAATATAAATCATTAATCTTAATCATCTAATTGTAAGGTGTAATATCGTAATTCAAAATTATCATATTTTTTCTTACCGTGAAAATATCAAGTTAAACTGTGCTTCCGTTTCGAATTTCATCATAAATGACTTTGGAGTATAAATTGAAAAATTTTTCCTGTTTGCATTGATGATACTCTTGAGAGAAAAAGATGAAGAAGAAAGTATCAATGAAGTTAATCTCCTTATTCCAAGATCCATTTCTAATGTAAATTATTTCTTGTACAATATGATTGAGTAATTATTTTTAATTATGAATAAGTTGAAATTATATATTTAATACAGATGATTATTTTATCAAAATTTATATGATATCCGAAATCGAAACGATAACGGAACAAAAACAAAAAGAAAGTAGTAGCTGTAAATGATTTTTGATTCACCGCCTTTATATTCGAGAAAATCGTCATATAGCACCACAATACCACATTGAATGTGGAACATTTTATCAACAATCTTTTCAACAAAATATTTCATACGGAGTTTTCGAAATAAACTCATGAATTGAATAGGTACACATACATACATTTAATATAAATAAATTAAAGAATAGAGCATGATCGTTTTAATAATTAATATACTTGTGATTGTTATTGTTTGATAAATTAGAAACGATTTGAAATAAAGATAAAAATAGTTGAATATTATTGATTCGATTTAATTGCATGTGACAAAGATATTATTATTCATAAAAATAAAAATCACCACGTACTATACAGTGTACATTTAAAATTCATGTAGGATATTGGATAATGTGATATAGAATCCCAATTATATTTTATTAAATATTAATAATATTAATGTGTAGTATAGTTAAGTGGTATTGCCAAATAAGATAATAATTTGACATAAGAGTACTTCAGTTATAATATTTATAAGATATAACTACATACAACACGTCATTTAAAATCATATCGTTAGATAATCAATATTAATATTATTACTCTGTACATTTTAGATAATGAAATATCTATTAAACTTATACACTTTACAATTGTGACTCTTTGTACTAAAACTCTGCTTTATACTGCTTTTATAACTTTTGTGAAGTTGTAATTACAAAAAACAAAGTTGATTTATTCTAAAACTATCAGGAATATTCCAAAAAAAGTTTACTTGGTTCTTATGGCGTTGCACAAAAAACATATAGTTTGTTTTAAATTAAAAATAGATTTATAGAGATTTTTATATAAAATCTATTTTTAATTTAAAACAAACTATAGGTATTATGTGCAGCGCCATAAGAATCTAGTAAACTTTGTTTGGAACATTCCTAGTAATTTGTATTTAGAATAATTTTAAAACGATAATGAAATTAAATGTCCCAATTATTATACAATGCTGCTGCATTTCGTCTGGACGGAGGTTTTGAAGCAATGACCTTATTAACTTCTCTTGAAAGTTCCTCAATCGAAGGAAATATTTCCTTTTCATTTGATTTCTGCTTCGTTTGATCATCTATCCCATTCAATCTTTTTCGATTTTGATTGAAAGCTTTAATGATATCGTTGAGATTCCCAATATCACCATCTTTCTCTAAAGCCCTTGTTGTTTGAACCTTCGACTTTTCAGGAATAAATGATTTTTCATCATAAACTACAGGTTTCAGTCGCCTTTCGTTCGTAGGTTTTAAAGATTTCTCAATAAACTTAATTACATTTGGATACTTTGTTTCTTCCGATTTTGTGAAACGAGTTTGTAAAGACGTCTCAAATCTCTTTGACTGTTTTTCAAGATCGGCTATTTCGTCTACAAGTTTATCTTCCTCTTTTTTAAATTGTTCGCTAGAATGATTTTTCACCGGAGATTGAGATGCATGAGATTCGCTAGTAAACGAGTCGGTCTGAACGGCTGAACTTGAGATTCCTCTTTCTTCTGCAGATAAAGATGAAGGTGAATTGTTAAAATACGAAGACGTCCTGGGAGAAAATAATGTTTTGGGGATGTCTGGTCCTTGGAATCCGTCTGAAATATTTACTTCTATTTTGAAGAGAATCATTCCTTGCTTTGTATTTTCAATAGGATTCAGAACATTCAGCCACTGTATAAATAAATACAAGATGTTAATAATAAGGTTAAGTTACTGTTAATCATACCATTGTATTTAACAAAAAAATTCAATTTATTAAATCAAGTCATAATAATATATTATAGTATGTGTTTGAATATGGAATAAGTATTATTAACACTGATAGATGTATAAAGTTAACATGCTTGAAGTGATGGACTCAAATTTCTGTCCTTGAACAATGGATCAACAAGATATTTTGTTAATCCAAAAAAGGTTGGTTTTTCATCTTGATCTTTGATCCAAAACTCTACAAATATCCAAATTTCTTTGTCATTTCTTGGAAAACATTTGGATATTTGCAATTTAGGAAGTTTGACGAGAACCCGTTCTCTATCAGCCTCAACGTCCACTTTGGTCCAATGAGTTCTTATTTTATATGTTAAGCACTTCTCTTTTTGTTTAATTTGAGATTTGAATGTGTTTCCTAATATTTCAACTAATATGTCTACCATTTTAATTGAAATTAAACCATATATATTATTAAATTACATTTATTTAAACAAATAAATTCTAAGAAATAATAAAAAAAATATAAGCTGTATTAATTAAATGGAAAGGGCTCGCGACTCGCGCCAAGATTATCAAATTGAGCAAGGTTTGGCTTTACAAGAAATATTGGATTTTGAAGAAAATGTTAGAAAGAGAAAATTTTCTTTAGTTTAATTTTACTCTTAATTGACATTGATATTTGTGCCTTCATAAGTATTTATGGTTTAATTAAGAATTTAAGAATAAGAGGATTAATAGAATAAGAAAATGGATCCGAAAGACATTAAAGCCAACTTAAAAGAGGCTAAAGATTCAATTCAGAGGAAAGATTATCTGACAACTATCAACTGCTGCAAGGTTTGCAACTAATTTTATTTCATATATACGAATGTGATTAAAATTATAAAATTGACATAATTGATTTTCTTAAAATTGATGGATAAATTATTTTTTAGAATGTGTTGAAATTGGATCCAAGCAATTACAATGCCTACGTATTCTTAGCGGCTGCTTATACCGAACAGGCAAAATATCAACAGGCAATTGAAGCATGCAAGAAAGCAATTGCGATCAATCCGGATGTCATTACAGGATGGGCCGGTCTGGTCAAATCCTACGAGAAAATGGGAACAAAAACACATGCGGATTTATTCGAAGGATACAAAAAACTTTCAACTTTTTATGAAAAGTTGGTATTTATTCTCAAAACGGATCATTTTAAATAATATGATAAAATAATTTAGCATTTATTTCTTTTATTGGATTTATATTATGAAAACTAAAAAAAACTTGTACTAGGGATGACACTGCCAAATATGTAGAGAGCACATTGAAATTCGTCGGGTTGCTCATTTCGCAAAGTGATTTCGAAAAGGCTTTAAAAGTACTTCATCGTTTGGTTAATTCCAAATTTTCCAGTGGAATGTCCCTTCAAGTTGGAAAATTGATTGTAGAAGTTATGGGCCAAATCAAAAATCCAAAGATTGACTATACTAACATTGTAATTCTTCACACATTAATTATTTTTACACATTAATTCTTTACATCTTTAATTATAAATTCTTAAAGGTAGTTAATTTAATTTATTTTACCAGCATATCATGGCTCTTGAAGCAGTTCTTGATGACACATTGAATGAGAAGAATTTAAAGAAACTATTTGAACTCATTTATTCAACCGGAGACAAAGGAAAGTTAATTTCAAAATGCCTTGAATTGAGAAACTCCTTCAATATGTTTTATCCTCCAATCGAATGGCTCTGTAGAATGTATTTGGAAACGAGAGGAAACGACTTGTCATACGCCTCAGAAATTGATTCATTTGTTGAAAAGCTCCTTAAATTATATCCAAGTTCAGCTTATGGATATTTCGCAAAAGGGAAAGCTCAGTTTTACAGCCAAGAATACAAATCGGCAATTTATTGGCTTCTTGCCGCACTTGAATCCTCGCAAAATATTTACGCCATTGAAATCCTCATTGAATCACAATTGAAAATGTGGGATTATTCTTCTGCCCTTAATTCAGCTACCAGTGCACTTAAAAAGATCCCACAAAATGATCTCGTCATGAAGAAAAAGTTCAATGTTTACATCTTTGAAACTAAAGTTGGACTTGCTTTACAAGGGAAATACAACGACTTCGATTTGGAAACTGAAGAAAAATTCTGCAAGGATTCCACTGATGATCAAGTGAGGATTGAACTCATTAAGCTCAAGTATTTGACTGGAACGAAAAATTGGGATAAATTGAAAGAAGTTATTCCATTGAATGAAAAGTCAATGGACATGAACGAAAAGTTGGTTTATAAATTGCTGGCGGATAACTCGGGTAAAGATGTCGGAGAAAGAATTTTCTCCATGTGTGTGACTGATATAAGGAACTTTCAACTTGTCTTCACTTCAGCTTATCATTTATTCCACCTCGATGATATTCCTGCCTCGCTGAGTTTACTTAAAAGGGTAACCGGAAATCTATAATTTTTATCAATTGGACTTATTCATCGTGTATTAATATATAATTACTATTTTATGAACAGGCCGAAGCATGCCAACCAAAACATCCAATGCCGCTATTCTACCAAGGGATAATTCTTGAACGAGAAGATAAAATCGAAGATGCTGTGCAATATTATGAAAAAGCTTACACCCTTTACAGCTCTGTTCAGATTGGAGAAGTTCTCAGTGATGCGTATTTTAAGATACAGGAATATGTAATAAAATTTATCCTTTAGATATAAAAATATTCAAGTTTATTTGCGATTGACTTTTACATTATGCCAAAATGAACAGGAATTAAATCGAGAACTTTTGTCAAACTCCACGAAAAGATTGAAGAAATCAGAATCAAAATGGGCCTGGTTGAGACTCGGGCTTCTTCATTTGGAATTAGGAGAAGGTGAAGAAGCCGTCGTTGCATTTCAATCTGCAATTCGAACTGAATATTACAATGGGTAAAATTAAAAATACAAATACTTGTTTCGTTAATTTTTTTAAAAAAATATTGGTTTTTTATTTAAATTTTTTGTTTTTAGGTATATTTGGCAATGCTTGGCAGATGCTTATTTCATGAGGGGTTCGTATAGCTCGGCCCTCAAGGCATTTCAACACGCAATTGAACTCGGAGCTGATCCTGTTTATCCTGAATTTAAAATTGGCGTAATTCATCAGGTAATCAATAGGAATCATTATTTTTTTAAAGGTATTGAACGGCTTAATTTATTATAGAATCTCGGCGATTTTGATTCTGCAATTAATGCTTTGATGAAGCTGAAAGATTCTTATCCTCCTACATTGATTGAGATTGCGAAAACATTCTATGAAATGGCGAGAAAGAATTTAGATGAAGATTTGGACATTGGAGCTTCGATAGCAATCAACAATGGGATTAAATATGCTGTTTTGTAATTAACATTTTTAAAGATGATTGAGAATTGAGAACAGTTATTACAAGAATAAATATTTTTTATTATTTAATCAATTATTAATTATTTGCAGATCCTTGAAAAGTAATCGTGAAGTTCTGGGCTGGAAGTTAATCGGAGATTTTTCCATTCTAGTCAATGATTTCCCAATTGAAACGACTTTTGAAATCCCTGAAATTTTATCGAATGGTTCAGGTTCCTTTGAGAAGATTGTAAACGTGAATCTCAAAACTCTTCTACATTTGGGCATTGAGTAAGTTCCCTTTAAACTCTAATACAACTAATCATTATGTAATTAATTATCCTCTTAACTTTTATTTGATATTTTTTCTAGATGCTATAAAAACGCCTTGAAAGAAGTGGAAGGAAGTGAAAGATTCAGCAAAGAGCTTAAAAGTACTCTTTACTTTGATTTAGCTAAATCGTACTTTTACCAAGCACATCGATTTGAGGATGTTGGAACCGAATTGCTTGCTAAGTCTTTTCTTTGTGCTAAAAAAGCTATTAGTCTTAATAAAGAAAATCATGTTTACTGGAACACTCTTGGTGTCATTGCTCAAAGTATTACCAAATAACAATATCGATACTTTTACAAATTCTTAAATTACAAATGATATAATCCTTAATTATATTCAAATAATTATATTCTGCTGGTAAAACTATATTAATCAATTTAGAGTAATTTTGATTGAAAGTTGAAATGTTAAAAATTGGAAATAATAACTTTCACTTACTTTTACAGAAAGGAATGATTATTCATTAGCCCAACATGCATTTTGCAAAAGTATTGAATTAGAAGCAAACAATGTGACAGCTTGGTGCAACTTGGGCTTCTTGTACCTGATATTTGAAAAGTATCTCCTTGCTCATAACTGTTTCAAAAAAGCACAAACGATGGAACCCACATATGGTTATGCTTGGATTGGACAAGTAATTAAAATGATACATAATTAATAGCTAATAATCGTAATTTTAATTTGAATATTTTAGTAATTGATGCTTTTCTTTTATTACAGGCTGTAACAGCTGAAATTCTTCAGCCTGATGAAGCCATGGATTTGTATCGACATGCCGCTCTTCTAGTGAACGCGAATTCAATGTCCACTCTGGCCTATTCAGAGGCTGTTTGCAATTATATCAAGAATGTTGAGGAGAAAAGTCAAAATTACAAATACAATATTTTGGATCTTGAAGCTCCAATTGTAGCTTTCGATTTGCTTTCAAAATTTGTTGGTACGTTCAATGACTAATTTTAAAAGATTAAAATAATTAAAATATCAATATATTATTCATTATATTTATATCAATGTAACGAACAGTGTTGTCTCCTTCTATCCCATCATTTTTAAAAATAAGAATTTTATTTTATTATTAGTGCGAAATTCGAAAAATATCTCGGCTTTAAATTCTCGAGGTTTATTGGCCACAAAGTTGGGTTTAAATAAAGCTGCCAATAGCTGTTTTGAAGACGCTTTAAAGTTTATTACACCCGGTTCACCAATGGAGGATAAAATCAGATTCAACTCCGCAATTGTTAAGATCCAAGGAGGAATGACAGATAAAGCACTTGAAGAACTTCGATTGATTAAAGATCCCAATTTTCAAACACAAGCTGCGACTGCTCTCGCATACTCAAAACGTATTTTAAATAAACCTTAAGATAAATTATTTAATAAATACATTTAATTATATTTTAAGAGTATTTTTTTAATTAAATAATTCGCTTTACAGTTAAACAATTTGATGAATCCGAAGTTATTTACAAAAAATTACTCGAGGAAACTTTGAACGAAAAGGAAAAGCCTAACTTACTTATTCCACTGGCCTTTTTGGAATATTCAAAAAACGATCTCGAAGCTGCGAGAAACTATCTTTTCCAAAGGTTTAATTAACCCTTCAACGATGAAGTTTTTCGAAATTAAATTTTTTTAAAATATTTAACAGTTGTCGCGTGGAGAAAAGCTTGGATGGTTTACTAGCTCTTTGTTCTATCGCCCTTTTGACAAATGATTGCAATTTAGCCCGAGGAGTTGTGGAGCCTCTTAGCGAAATCCAAGACGAAGGAGATAATTTGTCAGATCTTGCCCTCATGAAAGCTTGTTCTTCAATTGTTCAGGTTTTAAATTTAAGAAAATGGATTTATATTTAATGCTGAACAATTTAATTAATCGATTATTGATATTATTCAAATGATCGCACTAACATTAAATATACCTAATTGCACTTTGTAATTTTCAACAGGGTCAAGGAAAGAAAGCACTATATGAAATAACGAAAGCTGCAAGATTTTATCCTTTCAATTCTACAATCTGGATCACAATGGCTCATCATCTCCTCAACTTCCACAGAGAAGAGCCCAAGCTTGGGGACTTTATTCAATTATGCGTATCCAACTCGATGAAGCTTGTGGTGGACAAAGTTGGGAAGCAGAGAAGTCTTTTAGCTTTATCTGCAATTCTTCTTGGGAATTTTGACAAAGGATTGGCTTACGCTCTCAAAGCTACAAGACTTGAACCTGATAATGCTAAAAATTGGACCCTTGTTGCAACGACGCTCTTTATCAAGTAATATTTAATATTATAATAATATTTAATAATGAATCTTTATAAATTACTAGAGTTTAATTTAATAACGATTTTGCAGATCAATGACTACAAAAAACACTTCGACCATTGGG
Organism: Neelides folsomi; assembly: GCA_034687125.1. Lineage (NCBI taxonomy): Eukaryota > Metazoa > Arthropoda > Collembola > Neelipleona > Neelidae > Neelides > Neelides folsomi. The sequence goes on from JAQGBZ010000128.1 coordinate 79,255, forward strand.
CAAACCAAAAGATTGCTTAATATAGCTAATCAACGTCGAGAACCTGGCGATCTCGACCTCGAGGTGTGGATCGATAGATTTACAGTGCATTTAGAATCTTTTCCTTAAATACCATTGATGAGATTAAATATTAAGCATAAGGATAAAAATTAATAATTTGGACATTGTGATAAACTCCCTTTACAAAAAACAAATGTCAAAGTTCAGTAACATTAAATTGTCCAAGTCTAAATTGTTTTTTAAACTAAACTTTATGACTTTATATATTTATATTGTTGTTAACTTTGTTAAATGAATCAAGATGTAAACTCGGTAAGATAAAAAAATGATATACATACATAGTATATGCTATGTTATTAAAGATGTTTTTTTAATTAATTCCACTTATCAGATAACTTATTTTAATTACCATTATAATATTACAATATTTATGCATTAGTGAAACAAGATTATTAATCTAGATAATTAATTAAGATTGGGGCATTTGGCATTTGAGATACTAATTTACACATAAAATCATAAAGGTCTCAAATTAAAAATTCCAATTCTGCCAACTTAACTTATGATTAACTCTAAAATACGAAAATACAAATATCAAATTATCCATTATTTTAAAAATGGATATTTTCCCTGTTGAATAATAAAAGAAGTTTAAGAAAATCGTCAACATCCATATTCCGAGCTCTTTTTTGTCCAAAATCGTTTTCACTAAGGACCTTTTCAACTTTCTGACATACGATTTCCTCTAACTGAGATACATCCTCATCCATTGCGTGAAGTGCGTAATTTTTAACAAGGTTTTTTAGAACTGGGGAAGCCTTGAAATTCCCTGCTAGGGTTTTATTCTTCCGAGAAAATGCAATTCGGGTCAAAGCGTCCCATTCTGTGTAATTTAAAGGAGGAGGTGGAACTCGAGGTGCTATCCGAACGACTGACGAATCAACCTTTGGAGGTGGACGAAAGTTGTTTTTTCCAACCTAAGTACCATAAATGAATTTTAGTTAGATTCTATGATAAATGAGATTTTGTTAATTCCATTTATGTCATAAAAAGTATTTTAATGTTTATACTTTTATAAGTTAATTTACCTTGATAAGATGTTCGACTCTTGCAAGTAATTGAGTATTTAAACTTAATCGACAGTAAACTTTATCTCCTGGTTTCGCGACGAGCCTTTGTGCAAATTCTCTTTGGACCATCAGAATTGCACATCTGAACGCTGGTCTGAAAATTTTAACAAGTCAATTGTATGCTTTATCTCTTATTTTGTAATTTAACTACATAGGTATTTTATATTATGAATTTTATGAAATAAAGATGTTTTACAACTTAATCTTTACTTACTTGTGAAGTAAGAGTTTAAATATGAGTGGTGAACTGATTTGATAAGGAATGTTCGCCACACAGATGTCAAAATAAGGTAAGTCTCCCGATTTGCAAATATCTCCGACTACGACTTGGAGCTTTTTCTCATATCCAGCGTTTCGAGCTCTTTTCGTCACTTCTGCCACCATCCTGTCGTCGACTTCGTAGGCGATAACTTTTCTTGCCAAAGGGAGGAGTTTAATCGTCAAATTTCCAGTTCCGGGACCAACTTCAAGAACGACATCGGAATTTTTCACTGCTGCCCGTTCAACCATACCGTCAACAATTGCAGGGTTCTTTAAAAGATGTTGACCGAATTTGGCGTGCTCAAGTCGCATTGAATTTTTAACTACTCCTTCCTTTTTAACTTGTACTTTTTTAACTTTCCCCATTTTGTTAATTGCTATTTATCAATAAATTCTAATAAGGTTGTAAAATTAGTAATTATGTTGCGATTTGGAAATCTCTTTCTCTTCTCTTGTTTGCAGTTTCAGATTGCAGATTCTCAATACTCAATGAGAGAATTCACGTGTATGCTTTAATCCATCGCGCCTGTACTATTCACGAAATACCTGAGCGGGACCAAGACTTGTCTTTTGCTGTTTTCTTCTTGCTATATATACATTTCCTATGCTCAATGCTCATTGTCATTTCTTTAATCTCTTTAACTCTTCTGTTTTTTGTTCGGGTCCAATTGTTCATTGTCGGTTAATTTAAATCCTTATTTTCTAATAAAACTGTTCATATTATAATACTTATAGGCATTTGATAAAGTCGGTCCAAGGTCGTATTTTGTTATATTATCATACCTTGTCCTCCAAAATAAAAGGATAGTGAAATTAACCGAGATTTTCAGTTCAACCTTTGCTAACATCAAAGAGCATTCAGGTTCAAATACACATTTTCGAAATTTATTGATCTATAATATTACGCTCAATTTCACTCGAGCAAGAGACTTATAAGCATAATTTAAATCCTAAACTTTTTTTGATAAAGGCATAATGGGAGATTTGAACGCTCTTTGCGAATTGATTGATAACGACCCGGACTGGTCATCTGATGAAGAAGATCCATTTGCAGTGTTGGCTCAAGGTCGAGATCATTCATATTTTTCCTCGTCGAGTTCTTCAACTTCTAAGCGCCCTACTTCAGAAAATGAGCCCAAATTCGAAGAAATATTTGGAACTCCAATTTCGAGAACATCTAGCCAAAAAGGTCCAGGAAGCAGTTCAAATCCTACCAGCCGATTATCGTGCTTTGCTTCTACAAGTGAAAATGGAAATAAATCCACTGCAACCAAATTCAATACGAATTCGAATTATAAGGAAGAAAGAAGCCTTGTGATACTCGAACCCTATTCTCGTTTACGACTCTTCAGAAAGACTCTTTCCACAACCTTAAATCAAGAAGACTATTTGAAGACCAGAAATGACCACACGTTCCTTTCACTTGAAGTCGTCGGTAGTCAGAAACAACTCGATAAAAAGAACTTTTGGACATGTGGAGCTCTTGTTAAAAAAGTCCAAGGATCTCGAACAAGCGCAAAAGGGAATTCCTACATCATTTGGGAAATAAACGATTTGCGTGATTTGAAAAAAAATTGGTCAGTTTTTCTTTTCGGAATTTCTGAATCAGAAATGATTAACATTCCAGTTGGAGGTCTCGTCGACCTTATAAACCCAATGGTAATGGATGGGAAAGATAAGAAACTCTCTGTGAACAAACTCTCCCAATTGAAATATATAGGGAGTTTAAAAGATTTTGGATTCTGCCAATCAAAAACAAAAAATGGGGATGATTGTCCAAATGTTGTGAATCTCATTGACTGTCACGTTTGCATTCATCATGCTCCAAAAGAGCAAAGGAAATTGAGCATGAAAACTGCAGCAAAAGCCAAAACTGCTGTAATCAAACTTCCTAAGCAAATGTCTGAACCATCTTTGCAGAGTATAAAAAAGAATGCCCCTGTCACGAAAAATTCAATTGCGAATGTTCGGATGGAACTTCAAGGAGCTTTTGTGACGACTTGCAAGAGAAACCCTTTAAGTTTTGGAAATCATGAAAGTATTAAATTCAAGCCGGACACAGGGAGTTCGATTCTCCAACTTCCAAAACCAGAAGAATATAAAAGAGAACCATTGAATTTAAATCCTCAGACCACTCGCCATTTATCTGAGAGTGATAGGAAAATTCTTGAAGCCTTGAGAGCCTCTTCGAAAACAAGTGGACCAAATGGACCTGACCTTCCTGAATTAATCGCAGCAACTCCAACAGCCGGATCGAGAAATTTTCTTCATTTTATGAATAAAAAACAAGAAGCAGAGGCCAATGGGGGTAAAGCAGACGAATCCAAGTTAAAAATGAACAGCAGTCCTAATGTATGTGTGATGAATCGAGCAGCATTCCAAAATATGAAAAAGGCTCTAAGCTTTGTAAAAACAGTTGGGCCTATAAAGAAATTGAATCCGAATGAAGTTTCTAAAACTAAAAGAAAATTGTCCGACGACCCGAAGGAATCTCAGGCCAAAACCTTGAAGCTGGAAAAGAAGAAAAGTAGCGGAATTGAAATAGAGTTTGGATTTGGGGATGATGTAAAAGCCATCATCAATGCAAAATCCAGGCATGAAGGGTTTGCCGAAGAATTGCAAGAAGCTGACTATTTTGAAAAAATGGAGAAGAAAGAAAGCGTTGAGAAGAAAATGCTTGAAACTTTTTCTGTTCCTACAAAAGCCGTCGTTTGTCAGATTTGCAATTATGTCGCCACTTCCCAATCTGATTTCTGTCGAGAGAAGATGCATCCAATTAAATGTGTTAGAGCCATGAAGAGATTCTTTAAATGCAAGCATTGTGGTAATCGTACAATGTCATTGGATCGACTTCCTAAAAATCGTAAGCTTTATTCCTTTAACTTTTAGCAATTTCATTGTTATCTTTTATGCAAACCTCAATTACTCCTCTTTATTTAGTAAAATTTCGAATACCCAATAAGACCCAATTGGTTTATTTTAATACCTATTATATGTACATACATACTTTACAAGCATAATGAAGAATTCAATTAATCATATTTCGTACGGATATTATATAGCATTTATCATTTGGTTTGGCATTCCGTTTAATTGATTTTAATGATTTTTAATATTTATTCCAGCCTGCACGAATTGCAAGAATTCCATTTGGGAAGTGACTTCGATGGGAGTGGAGCGAAAAGGTCCTTTGCTTCCTAACGAAACTCTCGCTATTCGAGGAGACGAAGAAAAATTTATTGGATCGGTAACTGCTAAACTTGCCCTTTAAATTATTCAAAGTCTTTAATTAGCCTAACTGGATATCATAATTTATCATAAATATGCATTTTCTATAATATGGACCAAGATGGTCCTGAATAGCAACAAGGCTAAAGCTTTGTAGTTATATCGATTATTATCTGAAAACTTAAAGGGTAACTTCATATTACATTATATGTAATTATTACCCTAAATTAAAGAAATTGATACTGTTTTTATATAAAATTGTCTTTATATTTATCATAGTTTGTAAGTTTATAAACTTTCGGATAATAATAAACAATTTCAATTACTTTTTGAATAAAGGATATAAATGTAAAACTTTATAACATTGCTAAAAATAATTGTTGAATTAATAAATACTAAACAAAAATAATCTTTATTTTTTCTTTTCTTTTTTTCCCTCGTCATCTGTCATTGTCATTGTACTTGGGGTGTTGTCGACCAACGAAGTTCTGGAATTACTTCTAGCACTCGCATTACTTTTATCACGAGTATTACTACCCACCCATTCCCGTTTCCTTCTTCTACAACCCTTCTTTTTGAGCTTCAGGAACTTCAGTTTTCCTCCGCTCTCATCCACAACAATTTGAGAGAAAACGGGCTCTCCTTTAGCAATTGAAACAAGATTGTTTGAAAGATTTCTTTTCATTTTAAGCTTGAGATCTTTTTCCTGTTTCTTCTTGATTATTTTCTTCTTTCGTTTTTTGAGAAGAGCAGCCTGAGCAGTTTCTGCTGCCTTTTTCGCCGCAAGTGATGCTTTTCTCTCATTGTGAGCTTGTTCGTCACCGAGAGCATTGTAATCAGTCGCTTCTTGGACTCCCAATTTCCTCAATTTATGTCGTTTCTTCTTTAACATTTTTTTGCTCTTAATGTGTCTTTTGCGAACGTATTTCATTTTACCTAAAAATAAATATTCAATTATTTACTCCGAAAATCTTCAGCTAATTATTTGTTTACTAACAAGAATAAAAACTTTTACTTGTAAAAATAAAAATATATTTATTGTCTCACCTCTATCAGATCTTTGCTTGACGAGCTTCACTTGAAGGATCAATAGATGCATGCAAATAAAAACAAAGGTCAAAAATAAGATTGCAAGTATGAATCCGATCACAGTGTGAAACACCAACGGGATGTTAGCTAAAATAAAATAAAATAAAAATACATTACAATAAGCATAAGAAGAGGAAATTAATATCTTATACTAAAAGGCATCGTATTTAAATTACCGTTAACAATGTAATTTCTTTGTTTAATCTCTTTTGGGTATTCATTTAAATCACCAGGTGCGATCAGTAAAGGATTTTCTTCAAAGGAGAAAGATTCGAGAATGATTCTGAAATCCTCGATTTCCATTCAACATTGTTAATCGATAACCGATACATTCAATATTTAAGAGCTTGATTGAGTTATATTACGAAATTCACAAAATTGAACTTTAAGCTGTCTTCTACGGCATTTTTAAAGTTTATGACATAATTGGAGCACATTAAAAAATTAAATTTATTTTAGTCTCTTCATCACAATTTTATTAACATTTTACATCATGTCGATCTGTCAATGTCTTGGGCTAAACTGTGAATTACATTGGCAAATCCAAGTTTTATTCAGTTTTTGAACTAAATTGGGAATTTTTTCACAATTCCCATAGCGGCATCTGATTTCTCTTTCAATGAGATCGTCACAAATCCATTTCCATCTTCCTCCCTCCCTCACGACTTTCAAAGTGGGCCTTCCATTCCCATCCACCGAATTTTGAATCACTTTCCCGTCTCCGAAAAACTCAAAAATGATTCTCTCCCATAATGGCACATATCTCATCGGGACGGCTGCCGGACTTCGCTTGCACTCCCTCAGTTCGTCTAAATTGTCAGAGAGTCGAACGAGGACGAGGTGACGAGCTTTGACCGGAATCCCCACCAATGTCTCCATCACATTCTTCCTCATCTTCGCTTCGCCTATAATCCTAAGCTTCTTGCTATCCACAAGGCTCACAAGATTAAGGCAAACCTCCCCGTATTTTCTTACGTTTTTCTCAAAAGCGTCATCGAGTCTTCGACGCGCTTTGTCCAAGAAAATGCCCTCGATTCCCTCGTCGGTAACCAAAATAGACGTCGGGGGATGAATTTGTTGGGACAAAATAGACGCAATTACACTTTCGTTCCAAAACTCGTTTCCCTCATTGTAGTAAATGAGCGTGGGGCAAAATGTTGGAATTCGGCGTTCTCGGAACGTTTGTTCAATCGCGCCCCATAGGAAAGTTCCAGAGAGTTCATGATGGAGGGAAAAGGAAAACCCAAGAAATAAAAGCAAAAATCCGAGTATGGATTCCATCTAATTTGTCAAATTATTCACAAATTATAACTTTTTAATACATAATGTATTTTATTATTCGATATTATTTACAAATAAAACGCTAAATGAAATATTAGCAAAATAACTTTATTAGAAATATATTTTATTGTTAGTGAAATACAGGTAAATTGTTATTGATTAATAATGGTTAGGTTTTATTAAAAGACGATGGAAGTGGAAGCGGGGTATTGTCAACAGGAAGGGCGGAGAGGGAATGAAGTTGTTGTCTCTGTCATTGATCCACTCCATTTAATTAATTCATGCCTTCGTGTCAGGTAAGAGGACGGTTGACTTTAAATGATAAAGAAGACTGATGATAAGAGAACTCGGTCGAGTGTCTTCTTCTGGTATATTCACTGGTCCGTAAACGGGTTCGCAATAACCGTACGACACGAATCGATTAACTCTGATGGAAATTGTATCGATCAACCCTTCATGCTCATTACGAACCATTTCTATACAACTCAATTTACCAAGTTAAATTCTTCAAAGGGACAATGCATTACACATGATCCACCTTGTTTAATATTAAATGACATTCTTCTCACTAACCAATACAAATGCCTACTCTATTCTTACAAAATATACGATAATAGCCATTTATCCACTATTACTATTTTACCGTTTTATCTTTATTGTGAAGCCTTATCTGAATGCCAATAAATACTAAAGAAAAAGAACCAACCCTAATTTTAAGAAAAGGCTAAAAATTCACATTTGAGAAAAGTGTAAAAATATGGCATTGCATCAAGGATGTGCATTTATCGTACGTCAGCCAAGGCATGTATGAGAAATACAGGTATTTTATCATTTTATCTCATATTATGTATGTATAGGAAGTGTCCCATTTTGTATAAATATAGTTTTTATTATTTTTATTTTGCTTCAAATGTCTAATTACAATGAAATTGATCAATTTGCTTATTTGCATTGTATTATTAAGGTTTGAAAAATCGTAAAGATCCTTAACTCTTATGCATTGGGAAAGTTATTATTTTAGTTTAACGATAAGTTTATAAGTTTTTGTGAGGTCAAAGCATTCCTTATTTAGTTTAAAACAATAGGAAGTGGCATAGAATCTAAGACAGAACTCCAACACTCAATTCATCAACTTGTCGTCCAAAATGAGTCGTTAAATGCCCCAAACAAGAATTACAATGGAAGGAGAGAATTCTTATCAACTCACACTCAGTCAGACAAATGTCATCTTTTACTCAATTTGGAATCACTATGAAAGAAAAGAAAGAGACTTCAAATTGTCTGTTCTGTATGTACAGAGTGTTGATATAAGTATACTATAATCTGTACATTTAATTATATAGGATACAAGTAGGTATTGTATGGTTGACTATTGGTTGATCTGTAGTGCAATTCCTATGTATGTATAATGAAATAATGAACATTTTCATTTCTAATACTTTTTGATCTACTGATCTTTGATTTTTAAATTATTTTTTTGACGTTTGAGCATTCGGCCGTGTAATTATTTTTATCTCTATACAACTAATAATGACTCACTAACACAATAAATTGTTATGTAAAAAAGAAAAGCTGTATCGTTTTTGAATGACTCTTATTATAATGGAATGTCCAATTACACGGATTGTCGCATTGAGGATCAGATGGAATCTGGTTTAGTGGTTTGATTGGCTTTTAATTCATTATAATAATTGTTAACAAGTCATGAACAAGTTGTCAAGTATTTATTCTTATGCCTGTGGGCCCTACCTTTCAACTTGCTCTAAAGGCAGATCATGTTTATTTGGTTTTCCATCCTTCATCCGCTAACTGATTCATCTTATTGTTAGATAAAGGTGTTCCGGAAGGAAATGAGATCGCAATCAACCTTGTTGAAATTTGATTCGAAATTAAGAATTCACTTTCCCTCACTTGGTGGCTCCTTTTTTGAGGTAGGTTGGATTGAGGAGGAATGAAAGTAGAAGCAGGTGGTGGTCCGTCATCTTTTAGGGAAATGCAAATCAAATGTGGGATTGGGAATTCCAACACTTTAATGAAGATTTATCTTCCCAAGTCCTCCGTTCAAACAACTCACCAACTCCCACAGTCCTTTGGATATGCTTAAAATATTTCTTCAACTCCGTCCTTTCTTCTCGACCCGAAAAGATGGCAAAAGAGGAGACGAACCCTTTTGGTTCGTGATATCTAAATTAACTCTCCATTGACTCTCCATCACACTTTCCACACGCCATCGAATCCAAAATCCTTTGCTTAGATTCACATTCTTTCTTTCAAGCCCTCCTAATGAGAAACAAAAATTGTTCGTTGCAAAAATTCCTCGATAAATGTCTTCAAGTGTTTTCTTTATTCTCTAATATCGCATGCAATGATGATCGACACCGCACCTTCTCATTTCCAATGCATTCAGCTAATCCAATGCTGAATGAAACTTGTGTACCTACTTATATGTACATTAATATATTAATATTATTGGTACCTATTGTAAGCATGAGTCACAGGATGTGACATGCTGAATCAGATTCTCACGACCCCGTTTTGTCTTGTGACTTATGAGTCATCGAAGGAGAATTGAGCTTGGACTTCTCCTCAATACGCCAGTTGGGATCCGGACATCAAGCTCACAGCTTATGCCCAACTCAGAGATTCGATTAATAAAAGTCTAAATTGAGTGGCCACTCGCAATTAAAGTCTAATAATTCATTGATTGATTAGATATCCGTTTCAGGTGGTTAGTTAGGAGCGAATCCGGGACGCTATAATCCCGAGGGAGCTTGGCGGGGGCCGCGGGGTTCCCCGCCTTGCTACACTATGTTGAAAATATACAATTAGAATAATATTGGTACGAGTACTCGTATTTAAGAAATATGTCGGATGCTCATATTTTATAAATATAAACTGATATAAAATGAAATAAATAGTATTAATACCTACAATAGTCTAACTTGGGATTTGAAGAAATTTAACAGATATTTATATTAAATATTGTACCATCATTTCATTACATAATGTTTATGCTTCATGCTGCCATAAATCGTGATTAGAATGGTTTTGAATGTGATACTGAAACATTGCCATAATGTATTTTTAAAAGCTCTTATGTTAATGTAAGTGTCTTTTTATTTAGAATGTTGCGCATGTTGATGAAATAATGACGAAGCATTTTGCCTATTAGTGTCATTGGGTTTGATTGGATAACATTGGAAAGATGTTTGAAAATCTGTAGCTTATTTGTAAGTGTTGACTCTTTGTTTAAAATTTTACAATTTTCTATTTGTAAGTAAACCTTTCAATTTTTACAAAAAATTTTTGAATTCTAATGCTAAGATTAATGTCAATGCCTTAACTAAGAGTATTTAAATATGACAAATTTTTTCATTAATTTTTGTTTCTTCATAGCTCAATAGAGAAACTGGTTATGAATTATTAAAATAGATAATCGAATAGGAAGACCAAAAGTCACCAATAAATGTCTAACACACATAAATTATAATTCATTCTTTTAGAGCAATTCGGAAAACAAAGAGAAAATAACTTCATTTAATCATCTGCCCATTTTAAGGGCAAAGGACAATATATTATAACTTCTTGACTCATAGTTAACTAGTTGACTTTCAATATTAAAAAATGAAAACATTAAAAGATAAAGGGCAGGAATTTATCACTTTAATCAAGTTCAACCCAATTGAGGGCCGTTATTCATAAACACTCCCATTCTGAGAAGGAGCAATTTATTCGTGAATCGAAAAAGGATTAAAAGGATAATTAGACAGAAATATGCGAAGGCGGATGAAACAAGAAAAGAAATGGTCATATTGAACATTATTTAAGGTAAAAGTTCGACCACCTTCCCTTTTCTCTGTTGGCTGTCAAAGCGAGAGAGTTGAGCTGATGATGAGAATTTTGTCACAAACAGTTTTGAATGTTTATTATTATTATGCCACTCAATATGACTAAAAACCTCAATATTTTGAAATGGATATTAAACAAAGAATTGTGCCATATCAAAAATATTCTTATGATGATTCTCATCTGAATCTCTTAAAGTTGAAGAACGTGCGTGGGTTTGTTCAGCGGTTGGTGGTTAAGAGATTTTGAAAGATATGAATCTATTTGCTCTCTTCTACCTTGTACATTGCCACTCAAGGGAAATGATGGCACTTGGCATTCTAAAGAATCATTTCTCGTCACCCAAAATACCCAACGTTGTGAAAATAACAACGTACTTAATTATTCAAACCAGAGGAGTGTGCAAGAGTAAATACTCTAAATACTATAAAGATTCAAGGATTCTTTAATGAAAAACTTTACGACCTGTAAGAAGGCAAAGGTAAGCTTTAAGACTCCTTGTAATACTCCCTACATAAAAGATACATAGCTGAATAAAAGAAAAATGTGCCAATTGCCATTTATTTTTTAATGATATTTGGTATATATGTAAAGATATAAAAATTAATGGTGGTATGTTGAAGATTGTTAGGGAAGATAATCTAGGGCTATTTGATTTTGATTAAATTATAATTTTATGAATTTGAATAAAAGTATCGTTCGTGTGAGAAAATCACTTGGGATATCGTCAAGTCTATGAACCATAAGCCATTATAATGATTTATTATTAAAAATATTAATTCAATTAAGAATGATATTTACATAATTTTCTTCATAGAAGTGTCAAGCATTTTAAAATGGAATGAGCGGATAAAGAGAAATTACTACTAATATGAATCAAGAAGAAACGAAAGTGACAAATGGTGAGAAACGGAGATTTCTGAAGAAGTTGGAATAAATCAAGAATGAATTAAAAAATTATCAATGCTTAAATTTTTTTTCGAAGGATAATGAGAATTCAGATTTATTTTGATTTATTCAAATTTTAGATTTGCAACTCTTATATAAACCCTATAGTTGTAATTGTTATTTTTTTCATGAATCGAAACATATCTTATGGTTTGAGTGGCTCTTAATCTCAAAGTCTCGAAATCTCAAGTGAGAATTTACTTTTGGATATATGCAAGGACGCCAATTTAATCATTTAATAACATTTGTAACAAAATGACTGGAAACATTTAAACATTGATGATTTTACACAATTTTTTCTTTCCTCTCATTCACAAGTGTTTATATGCATTAAAGTACCTCTACATGTAAAGGTCCTCTCTCTACTAGGCAAAATAAACAATTAAATGATGTCTAATAATGTCAATAATCGGTAAATTTTTCTGTAAGGTATTTGCAAATGAATATTAATACAGATACATACAGATATAATATGGAGATACACTGGACCTCGGATAAGATCAACTTCACGGGATACACCAATTTTGGTGATCTTAACCGAGGTTGATATATGTCATATAATTACACATGTAGGTATTTATATTATTGAAATTTAAAAAAATTTAATTCACGTATTGTGCAAATTATAGTATACGTATGTACGAATGTTGAATTTTAGTCTAATGTCATTGGAAAATAGATTGATCTTAAAGCTTTTGATCATTTTGAGAAATATTTAAATAGATTGACCTATCCTTATCTACCTGTATATTCAATTTGTAGTATAAAAAATGAAATTTTTGTATTTTAGGCACTGTCGGCTAGTCGGATAAAATAGAATAATATACAATTTTAATTAAAAGAAAATTAATCCATTTATCATATTTGATAAAAAAAATAGGATAATAAAAATCATTGAACAAGACGTAATTTTACCTAAAATAGCGATTTTTCAATTTTGATAGGTATTTTACATGTATTATAACTCTAAAATCACACCAATATATATTCTTGGATGAATAATAACTGTTTATCATTTCATTTCAACCTCTAATTTATAAAGTCGAACAAAATATTAAGGCGGTAGGAGCAAAAAGTTGATCTTATGAGTAGTTGACGTCCCACGGAAACAAAAAATTTGGTGATCTTAACCGAAGTTGACATTAACTGAGGTGACACTATAGAGCACTTTAAAGCATTACAATTCCTATACCTATGCCGGGAACATAGAAAAAAGGTGATCTTAACCGAGGTCGAGTGTAGGTAGATTTATGCTAAATGGTTTTATAGGTACAATAATCAATTATTATTCATATAAGGGTAAAAAGACTTGTACTATTTGCACACTCGTTAAAGGGTTTTCACAACATTGTAGTTTTTTTTCGACAAATTCAATTTGCTTAGACTAAAGAAAAAAATGAACAAGAAAAATGAAAAGCAGGTAAATGTATTCAATATGTATAATATGAAATAAAATGGAAATGATAATTAGTCAAAGGTGTAATTAGCGATTAGAAAAAGGAGCAGGAAAGAAACGAGAAGTCCACAGGTACTGCATACGGAAGGAAGAGAGTAAAAGTGGACAGATGACCATTAAATTGTTAATGAACTTTTCGAGATTTTTGCATTGTGAGGTGAGTTGGTCCTGGGACGAGTCGTTTGATAGGCATTTTTGTGTTGTTGTGTGGGCACTCCTTCACTTCATCCATTATTCCCCATTCTTGTGAATGAAGTGGAAGGATCTTAATATCCCGTCTACGTGTCTCGCCTTCACAATTGCCACTTTCTTAATTCATTCCCAGAGATGATGCGGCCTGAATACATGGGAGACGATGGGGACTTTTAATTGAATCTCGCCGATCCCACCATCACTCATCTTGCTACCGATCACTCCCCTCACTCCACATAGAGAGCAAACCTATAAACCGTGATTTAAATTTCTGATTCAGCCCCAATTCTCCTAACAAGGTCAATTATTATTCAGTTTCTTTACTTCCAAAACTCCCTTCCTCACACATGACCGAACTGATAGAGCAATTCTTCCAAAGAAAAAAAATGGAAATTTTTGCTCCTTATTTGGCACTTGCAGATCTTGCTTATCTTGTGCCCTCAACCCATTTGAATATTTATTTATATGATATTTGCATATAGAGTATAGAGCAAAAGTGTATCTAAGCTTTGTGTTTATGCAGTATGATCTTTCACCTACATGCGCTCCATTGAATTTCTAAAATGTAATAAATCATTAAGATTTTTTTAATTCTTGAGTAAGATCATTGTTGGCTTCTCATCTTCTTTCCCCTATCATCGCGAATCACTTCTCATTTCTCATCAACGCGGTGAACATGTTTGGGAGTAAAAAGTTGTCAAACAATTACCGGCTTTGATTCTAAAGATTTTAAAACTCTGTATTGATCTACACTTACTTGAAAGTGTGGTGTGTAAGTTAATTGTAATTGTGGTTCAAGAGGTGAAGCATTGTTGAAGAAACAAAATGGATTAAGTGCATTAAAAATTTCTAAACGATTTAAGCAATTTGACCATTTTAATGAAAAATAGATTTCACCTCCCATATTATTATAGATTAATTTTGCTTAATGTTATTCCGACATCACATGATTAATCTCGCATTAATTTGTTTCTAATTAAATGAACAATTTTCCATTTGAACGCGTGGGCTAAGAGCTTTATTTGGGGAATTATGCTGATTAAGAATTATTATTCCTTTGTTGCAGTTTTGGTTCTATAATGACCCGTATGGTCATTTTAATCCTAAAATTCAAATCCAATTAACAATGATTATAAAAGCGTGGTGAACGGCGAACATGTAATTAAACTATTATAATCGTTAATTATGCAGTGTGGGCCTACTTAAGTAGAAAACTGGAAAAATGAGTCGGCGAGTTTGAGGAAAATACATTTTCTTACAAATTCTTGTATTTTGTATAATCTACTTGTTTATAAGAAATTCCACACATTAATTAATGTCGTCGTTAAGAGAAATTTCCGAAGTCCATCTGCTTTAAAGGAACTTTAAAGGAAGAGAAATTATAATTAGTGAGAAGAAGAGGAAGTGACAATTTGGTCAAGTTAAATTTTAATAATTAATTGCTCTTTAAATGCTATTATGCAGGGAGGAATCTCCAAGATTCCCTCTCATCTTTCCAAAATCACCTGCACATCTTGGATGAAAAGGGAAGTGATGGATTGTATGGTAGGTAATTGTAATTAGCGTGATTGTTAATTTTTGAATTTAGCAAACATCGTTTAGCTAAATATAAAAAAACCCAAGGAATGTTACGCGTTAGTGCAATGTATTTGGATAGAAATTGAAAGTGGCAGAATGGGAAGTTCTTGTGTGGCGAAGAGAGTTACTTAATAGAGAAAAATGGACTTTAAAAAACCGTTGTCATTCCTAAATATTAGTTGTATACCTAAAGTAATTCATCATATTATCATTCCATGTTTGTGCACACGAAGGAAAAAATCCATTAAATCTCACCTTCTTTTCTAATTACCTTTTAATCCAAATAAATCGCCCCTTTCAAATCTCATTTACTCATTTCTATTGATTCTTCAATCAGTGGAGCTATTGAAGCAAGTACAGAGAAATTGTTATAAATTAATAATATCATTATACACAATACAATGGGCTCATCAAAAACATCAAAGTATATAGTAGTTATAAATTCCTTAATTCTTTATAAATACGCTTAATAATACGAGAAATTAAAAGGCACGCTTTAATATTATTATATTCTAATGAATGGTTAAAGCTATATACCTACATTAGGATATTTACCATAAAGATTTGAGGGGCATTTACAGATAGAATGCCTTATTTATCCCACGAGGATATTTACCTTTTTCTTCACCTTCTCATCTTCCCATGCCTAGAGGGATAAAAAAGTAAAAGTTACTAAATGCCCAATGAGAAATCCTCATTCATAATATAATCAAGTTCTCATCTCCTACACTGGAGCCAGCAAGTTATATTTATTCCTTAACTCCAAAGACAAAATTATTCAAATCCTCTACATTTAAATTAAAAGCCAATTTGGATGTCTGACAAATCATTACAAGAGGATAAAAAGCTGTAAAACTAACGAAATTGATAATAAATGACATAAGACTGATAACCTGCTATAATGCATATAGAGGAATCTTACAGTCATTTATTATCGCATTCAAATTAAGCCGCATACAAATGATTAAAAGAGAAGATTTATCGAATGTAACATTTCTTTTTCATCTCTTTGTAACATGGAACTTATATGCAAAAACAAAAGGAGTTTTTAATAATCCGTTCACAGAGAGAGAGCCTTAGCTTTATTTTTATAATAAATATAAATTAATGCGTTAAATGTTGCTAAATAGTTAGAGATCGAGGATTTGTAGTATAGGTATACTGCACAATAGTTTTGCTCTTAATTTGTGGGATTGAAATTATTTGTAGAAATTCGCCCACGCGCTATAGATTAATAAGAAGTGCAATTTGAAGGCAAAGATGAAAAGCATGCAAAGATGTCCATTTCACAGAAAAGACTTCATCATCAACATGACTCTGATTTTAATTCTTGTCATTCAAAGCTAATGAAATATAAAATTGGACTTGACAAACACAAAACATCCCACGCCAACTTGGGTCTTATGCAAATTCTAAATTCATGTTACTAATTATTTATTAAACATTATATGAAAGTATTGAATAGATAGCATTAAGCAATTTCGTATCGCGTAACTTCAAAGAACGGATTTATAAAAAAACACATTTGTAAGACATTCATGAATAGATGCAACTTGTTATTTTTTAGCCATTAATAAATATTAAATATATTGGTTAAGGCAACATTCACCAAACGATAGTCAATTACACACATTTAATGATTTCTCATATAAAAAACTCACTTTTTTCAAATTCTCATTATAAAAACATGTAGGAATAATAAGTTGGTTCATTGAGGACTAATATTTAACGGTATGTGTATTTAGTATTAACAATATAAATTGAGTTATTATTTATACATGCATGCCTATCAATATTGTACTTTGGATCAAATTGGCAGAGGATTGGTTAGTAATTAGAATAAATTGCATGTTTGATCATCAAACTTTGTCGTGAGGCAAAATTGTAAAAGGCGTAGAAAATCACATATGAAAAATGAGAGTGAATGGAGATGAGCGATTGATGTGTGTTTGTTGTGTGGTGGGTGAGTGAGGTGTATTGAATGATTCACTTGTTCAGCTAATCTCATTATGCAGAGATTTGGTGAGATTCAAGCCGGAAAGTGTGAGAGGGAAAAGAAATTGTTCTTATAGGTATAAAATACAAAAGCTTATATAAAACTACAAAGCTATTCTCATATAAGGACCTCTATTACTTTGCTTTGTATAGACACATAGCCTTCTAACCTTTCAAATGTGTTTATAATTCCTTTGATGCTTCCTTGCAGAGTCACAGACAGGCACTTGTTACTTTATTCTTTTTAAACTGGAATTGAGAATATTAAAACTCACGAAGCCTTGTTTGTTCAAAAGGTCTTTGATGAGTTCAATAAGATTTCACACATTTCATTAAGCTGATAGGTAAATATTACTAGTGCATCTTACAGTCAATATTATTAATTCAACGTTCATTCAAACTATGTTATAAAGATACAAAGTAATAGCTTCACAGAGACATATCATTTCTACCTATAATAAAGAGAATTTAATTAACTGACTCGACTCCTTAAATTCCTATCATATTACATGTATAATCTTGTAACTTTCTCAGCTTGTCTTCGTGGATCTGAGGAGTATCTCATATGATCTGTGTATCATTTGAAGTCATATTACATCAATTTCCCTTCATTTGATCTCTCATCTCTTCCCCACCCTCGTCTGAGGGAAAAGATCACTTTTGATTCATTTTTTGTCTCTTTCATCCCTAATGGCTCTTTATGATAAGATGGAGGAGATTAAGGTGTAAATTGAGTCGAATCGACAAGTCAGCTCAGGTCAAAAGGATAAATTACTACAATTCTATTCACTCATCTTTCATTCTCCATTCCTCTATTTGGTTGCATTATGGTAAGATTTCCAAATTGCAATTTATGAGAAACTCGAACGGTTTTTTTGCTTGAGGATCCGAGGAGTGGAGGAAGTTTATTGGTTGTTTCAACGAGCTACAAATTGAGACAAGTATGAAATCGTGGTTATTTTCATTTCCCTTCTCCATTCTTACCTTTTTCGTCTTCTTCCGCTCTCATGTTTTGCTTCAATGGTGAGAGATCTTATGGAATTGAAACGAGACGTTCCTTGTTTATCTAATTTGGACTCATTTTTTAATTTTATATTGCTATTAGTATAACAGAGAGTATATACTCAAATAAGGGATATTATAAGCATTTTTAACAAAATTAACAATAAATATAACTTATCAAATCAATCCAAAATGAATAATATTTAGACAATAAATTCAAATACAAAATTGGTTAAGAGAAAAGGTATTTTACGTTCACTTGTCAGAATTTAGTCAAAAATATTAAATAACTCAAAATTAGGGTGAATAAAAACAAATTATTTTATTTTAATTTAGCAAATAAGGATCATGCCCCAATACACAATTAATCAAGGATGACGCCTGACCCAGAATTAAAACCAGAGAAATCATGTTTTATATTGTACAATTAAATGGAGCAATTGAAATTAAATAAATTTGATGGGAGGATGTAGAGGCCGTTAAAGATGTTGCTCCTTCACGGATCCCTCTCGAGAATAAGTGTAGTGAGGAGAGAAGAAGTCTCATAATTATCTGTTTAATGCCTTAGATTAGCATACATTATCCTTCCGCCATTTGATATGAGGATCTTTTGAGTCTCGGTGGGTGTATTTGGTCATTCTCTTCGGCTAAGCCCTCATCTCTCACTTCTCTTCTCCACCTCATGAGGAGTCGTCGGTGAAAGTGATCTTCAAATTTATGAGTGACCCTTCCCATACATACTTCCGAGCCTCTATTTCTCACGGAATCACTCAAAACCACCTAAGGATTCATTCACACTCAAAAAGAAACGTTTAATACTTTTTAATGCACTGACTGAGATTGTAGTATTTATGAATAAACATTAATGTCGTTAGCATTTTATGTCTTCAAATCATCATGTTGCATACAAATTATTCCATCAAATTACATATTTTTCACAAGTATCATCACTATTTGATTCTTGTCTTGAGAAGGATTTGAAATTGGACATAAAGCATGATGTTCAATCTTAAAAAAATTGAAGATGCATAACACATCACACAGTTCTTCAAACACGTACATTTCTACACATTGGACACATAATGCATAGCATTATCTAGTATGTAGATTTTTCATTATATTTTTATAATTGGTATATTTAAGACATTAGTCTTATTAAAGTTTATTCATAACTGTTTTTTGTTATAAAAATGTCAAAACATTCGTACATGCATCTTTTAAAACATTGCAAAATACTAAATGTTATTTATTTGAGTTTAAAATTTATAATGGATTATCTTTGTTAAATGACTCAATATTAAAATTCCAAAGATCGTTATGTAAAACGAATGTCTGAATTAATTTTTATGCAAACGTGTATTTTGGAATAATGCAATATTTGGATTTATGAAATAGAGTTCAAAGGAAAACGGGGCAAGTGGTTTAAAAAAAAGAAATCAACCAATAATGTCCAAAGGGATTGGAATAATATTTGATGAATGAATATTAGGAAAAGACCACATATGGACATCCCCGGCGGTACAACAATCCATCAATAAGGGTTTGTGCTAGTGAGAGTCGCCCAATGCATCAAGCCTATTATGCATAAAGGCAGAGTCTGGTTGAGGTTCATCTAATGGCATATGATAAAAAGAAGAAGTCCCACGAACTCACGTTCATCCTTTAGCTGACCATTAAAAAGGACTTTAACAGATCCTTGATCGAGATACGCCGCCCGTCTGTGGAGAAGTTGACCATAAATCTTTGTTCTTCAATACCTTTCAACTCTCGGCGTATTCTTCTTTATGTCGACCACCATCAAACTAAGAAAACTAAAAGGAATCCCGGCGATGCAATTACTCATAATTATTTTCACTATTATGCATGAATGAAATGAAGAGGATTTCATAAGATATTTGTGTTGAGAGAAAATGAGAAAATATTATACGCATCCATCTTTCGTGCTCATTTATGAATTCCAATAATTCGAGTTTCTCTTATAACAATGAATCAACCATTAAAAGATTCTAGTACATAAATATAAAAAGTAAAAATTGTATAAAGAACAATTCCATAATTTAAAGCATAATTATATATAGATTGGTAAAAAAGTTAGTTATTATTAGTTTATAAATAGGAAATGAAAAGGAATTAATGAAATGAAAAGTATTTAAATGAAATGTTTGATTTCTATTTAATGAAGCTTCTGGAATTAAAAGTCAATTTGTCATAAATTCCTCTTTTGGTCAAGGCATGATTTTTCATTCATTCCATTGGTTCATCTTCTCTAATAGATAAAGGGTGCTTCACATCAAATAAAAATATATTACTCAACTTGTAATCACCGGGCTTTTATGTTTCACTTTTGAGATGCAAAGCGACCCTTTGACACAGAAGCCCATTTTCGTCTCCCATAAAACTTTCATGTTGCTCAACACCTTTTCAACGTCAATGCAATGATTAATTTTAAATTAAGCCAGAGATGAGCATGAATAAAGGTCGGATTTAGAAATTTGGTCTTTGTGTCCATAGTCCATCACTTTCAATTGAATGCTTTAGACCTATTTAGGAATCTCATTTACAGATATTGACGACTTGCAGATTGATGCACTGAAGATGATATTTACAAATTCCAACTCTGCCAAAATCCCTTTATTTGTTTCAGCCCTTGGTTTCATCACCAAGTCCAATTGGAATGTTCTCCAATGCTCATATTTAGCATCAGTCTTATGCAATTCAATTAAATGAGTCTTGAATCTCAAAATTTAATTAGCGGTTTAAAAAGAAAATACAAAATGAAGACATTACTTTCTTTCATCTCCTTGTTTTACGACCTCAAGTAACGAATGAATAATTTCATGGTTCACAGGTTCATCTACTTATATTATATACATTTTTGTATACTTGAACGTTTCTTTCAACTTCACAGTTCCTTAAACAAATTAAAAGTAATAGCATAGGCAATTAGAATTTTCCAATGATGGTTTACATTAAAAGTATCATAAAGAGAATCCATTTCATTAAAAAAAATCCCATTTGTACTTTCAAAAATTGGAGGTTCCTCCAAATCAGCTTTAATTACTTATCATATTTGTTTATGTGCTTAAATTCATTACAGACAATTATTTGGTTTATAAAGGAGGAGAATCTGTAAAGTATGCATAATTGATAGTTTCTCTCCCCACGAATTTGTTCAAAGGTGAAATGAATGAAATGATGATATAAAAAATGAATGACGATGTGACTCTGTCAAACAGCAGAGACGTAAATTTTGCAGAAAAGACAAAGAAATAATTGTTATGAGGAAAGGAGTAATAATTGGAAATCTTGTTAGTTCGCTAATATGCAAATTCGCCACTCCTGCATGGAATGCAGAGTAAAATTCCCTTTCTGCTCTCAGTCACCAGAGTGGAGAAACGGCATGAATGAAACACATTCCATTACGACAATATATGAATATTCCACAGCGGGGAGAAAAGGAGGGATCTTCAAGACTCATGATGAAAAGTGAATAAGGATGGCCAGGTAGGTGGATGGGAGATACACGTAAAATTCTAAAGGCGGGTTTGGGTGAAGACGTTTCCCCTTTCCACCTTTTTTTGCGCCAGTTCAGTTTCCCTTTCCTTGTACACATTGGCGAAGGAACGGAGGTTGTAGTAGAACTTCTACCGTTCTTGGGCTATTTCCCTCTCCCACCTGCTACAATCAAAGCGCATGGGATTCAATCCACACTAACACAGATCATTATTACAAATTGTTACATTCTCCAAAAGGATCTTTAAGAATCAGTCCATCTTGGCCCGCCAACGAACCAATATCTTTTTTTCCTCCTCCTGAACTATATTAAACTCATAATTGATCTAATAAACAAAGATCATAAATTATTTTTGTGTGAAGTTGAGTTGACTTTTAAAATTATTTTATTATGATTTTATATAAATTTCGGTGATTATTTTTTAATTACGGACCAGTCCTGCTACAATTAATAGAGTAGTGGGCAAGCAGAGCGAAGATGAGGCTCGCGTCTTTTCCCTGCTTCCTTTGGATCTCCTTCCTTCAATTAACTTCTGGTCTACCGCAAGGTAAAACATTTCATTGTATAAATTTATCATACGAAACATATCATCCACTCCGCAAAACCGCATTCATTATTTGCTCTAACCACAAAAAAGGAAAAACTGGCGATTTTGATGTAAATTGAAAGTGTCGTCGTGTCTCGGCCCGCGTCGTTCTTTCATATAGCTAGCATACAATCAGAGTCCATTACTCTTCCTTTTTTGTGATTCTGCCTTGTAGATCTTCCGAATGCATTACACTCTGTGTTTAATAGCCAGTCTGTGAATGTCCACCTTTTTATTTAATAAATCTTTCGCGAATCTCCGTCCTAATCTGATATGAATCACACTTTAGATGCATCATTATCTCCCTTTAATTGTATGTTGACAACCGTTTTCATTTTATCACATTTATATTGTTGCTTATATCTTATTTGCACGCTGACTGCTTGTAATTGAAGAGATGTTTAATGAGAGGAGCTTCCTAATTCCAAGAATAAGTACACACAAGTGATGAAACACATAATTATTAGTTGGGCAATGTAATGAGTTGTAATTTAGGCGATTATTCAATTAAACGCATCGAATGGAACATATTTAGAATTTATACTTGGCACATGTATAAGTTTCAAATAGTGTAGGATAAACTAGACAATGTGTCAATCTTGCAAGCTACAAATTAAAATTTAATCTCGTTTATTCAAATTATTGCAGTAATCGGCTTTTGTCTTTACAAGGCAAACCTATCCTTGTAATTAATTAATTTAATAAGGTGTAATAAAGTATTATTGTCTAAATTTAAAGTGTCACTTGCTCATCAACTCTCGAGATAAAATATTTATCCGAAACATTCAAGAAACACTTAACGTTTAAAAAATATTTTTATCAAAATTTCAATGAAGTAATATACTCTAGGATATCTGTTAGATGAGATTTTGATTAAGTGTTTTAAATGAAAGTTTCAATCTTTCAGCACACATTGGGCAAATTTTTTTGACATATCTCATATTGTTAATCTAAAAAGAGATTCAACTATGGCTATATAAAGTACATTAAATATTTGTATTATGTATAGTATATTTTATGTATGTAGGATATTCGGGCCAATAAGGTAAATAAATGCAACTCTGCAGATACTAAAAAACAATAGCAAATCTTAATGTTATGTAAATGTTAATTAAGTTTGTTCTCTAAGAAAAATGAGTTGTTGCGATGATATTTTACGAGTTCGCCTCTTTAAAGAGAAAATTCAAATAGGAGTTTGTGATGAGCTGAGTGAGTTTATTAGCCGAGTGGTGAGGAGATTTATTCTAGCGTAGACGATAAGTAGAAGCTCATTCGCGTTTTATGGATGTTTAAGCAATCCTTAAGTATCTGTTAATCTCACCAAAGAAGGTAAACCATTGGGAGTGATGACTTTTTTGGGCGAAATGGTCAAATGAAGGGTGCTCTGAGGTAGAGATTTGACTTCACATTAATTGTTTTACAGAAAACAAAGTAAGTTCATCATCCCTTCAATTTTCTTTCCTTTGCGTCTGCTACTTTCCAAATTTCAATCCTACAACACGACGTCTTGTTAGTTTCCCTGAAATGTTAATACGTCTATCCTTTACAAGATTTCATTATAATTACAATTACTTATGTGTGCCTATATGCAATGATGGAACGATATTTAGTTAGTTGGTGATGAGCTCGGCCCGGATCCACTGTATTGCTACTTTTTTTACATTCATTGACCTTTTCTCATATCCACGTCAAATTTACGACTCTGTCTTTAATTCTATACTCAGCTTTTCAATTAATTCTATTTCATCCCTTTGAGCAAAATAATCACCCTGTCAAACAATACATTTTATTGGCCTCGTCCATTTCCAATAAGAAAAATCTTGTCATTCAAAGTAAAAAGTATTTAAATCAATTTCACATCAAAATGTTGGCATTTTATTTTAATAGAAATATATACTACCGGTAATACTACAGGACAAAGTATTTATTATCTGGCAAAAATTTTAAAAAATCTCGTAACTGTAATGAAGAACCTCAATTTATGTCTGTATTGGGGTATTACTATTATAAAAGGATAAATATGCAAGAGCGATTATAAATTGAACAAAAAGGTCGGTGTGTGCAAAAGTGATTTTTGCGTACGCAAATAGAAATAAGTTTCTATTTATTTCAAAGTTTCTAATTTCTCATTGATAAAATTAGAAAACTTAGCATTTTTCCGTAAGATTTGTCTGAACTGAGAATAAACCAAGTGTTATCACACCATCCAAGAAGATGAACTTTGCGTTAAAAGAAAGAACGGAAGTCCAAGCGAGTAATGAATCTCTTTAGCAATGAACTGAGAGAGAAATGGAGTAACATAATGCCGCACCACTACGTTCACTTGATAAGACGTGTGAGTTCTCTCACGACTTTTTCATTCATACTTCAATTGATGTGTGTTGTGGACGTTACACCTTCAATTGTCATTGTCACTGAAAATGAAACTTTAATGCTGCAAAGCACATGCGGATAAAATGTAGAAATTCCTCGTCTCCCTTTCCTGGTCATCTTCAATATGAGAGAACATGTATAATTTTCTAATCTCCTTATCTTTCTCAAACCCTTAAATCATGAATCCCCAACGGGAGATAATGAAAAGAAATTGACGAGGTTGAATAGTCATATCATAATAAAATACATACTCATGTAGTCCCATCCTCTGGTGGTGAATTCACAGAGAGCAATAATTTACTAAAGGACCACAAAAGGAAGAGCTGAGCACTCTTCATTAATTCATAATTTGGAATGTGAGGATCCGGAATAAAGGAATAATGCACTTTTCCATACTCCATCTCTCACAAGTATGAAAAACAGGACAAGAGACTGCAAGCGTAATGACACATGGTTTCAAAAATTATTGTTAATCATTCCTAAATGGTGAAGGAAAGGGGGAGGGTTCACAAGAATAATGAACCTTCATTGTAATTTTAAGTAGGCATAATATAACATGTTCCTATCTTACAATTACTACAATCTCTACTATCAGACTATCACAATCACAATAAATACAAAGAACAAAACTCGAAGAAGAATTTTATTAAATAAAAAAACAGTAATGATTTTTCTATTAACTCCATTCCTATTTTTTTCTATATTACTCCCATCCTTTCATTTTAGCAATATGCAATAATGAAAGAAATTTTATATATGCCGACCTGGGCTTGCGAAATACTTATAATTGTTTTAATGCGTAAATGACAAATTTGAAGGATTTATTTGACATAGCTCATTGGATGAATAAGTAAATAATGAGTATTTTAGAAAAAGTTTAGACGTGGGTTTGCTTCATTTGCTTATTTCGCAAGAATGATAAAGAGAAAATAAAAGTAAATAATTCATCTATTGAGTCAATGGGATATGCGCATAGTTAATTGTCTGCTGGGAGTCTGTGAGAGTAAAAGTCTTTTGGTTGTCAATGAAGAGGTTCAAGTTCAGAAGGAATCCTTTCCTTCCTTGTCCACCCACAGTTCCAAAAGGAGTGCGTGGGTTTAGAACAAAGACACCTTTACATACAAATTATGAGCCTTCTAACTGTTCTCTAACTATGCGAATTATTACTAAAGAGGATGTCAATGAGGGACTTTTTAAGGAAAGAAGAACGGGGGAGCGGAAGAAAGTGTAAATTATAATCAATCCCTATTTAAGAAGAAGACCATTTAGAATCAAAGTGGATCAGCTCACCTTTTCTACTCCGTTCATCTTTTCCTCAGCTACAGTGCTTTATAATGCCCAATTGTAAGTATATGAATCTTAATTGTGAATTTCAAATTGAAGGAAGCTGAGAGTCAGACGTATTATACTCTATTCCATTTGAGAAGATTATTGAGAATTAAATCATGTTACTTGACCGGGCAATCGAATGTCATGTCACCCTCAAATAATTTCTACAGGAAATAATATCGGTTTATTTGAATTTCTAATGACTTGCCAAGTAACATGATTCAATTCTCAATAATCTTCTCAAATGGAATAGAGTATAGTAGAGGAGAGAACTTGTATTTAGTTTGCTTTAATTTTCTCGTCAGTCATCAAGAAAATAATTGGCCATTTGAAACGCGTTAGTCGCGTATTGAAGAAGAAGTGGAGTAAATAATGAAGCCCTTCTGAATAGAACGGACGGTTGGTGAATGAAGATGGGAATAATCATTTACACAATTTTACATAGAAGGGTCATCGAAAGAAAAAGTGCTGATGAATGAATTCAAAGACATACTTTAAAGTACGTGAAGTTTTACAATTCCGCTCCAAGCTCCAATGCACATCATTTTTTAAAGCCGTAATGAATTGTTAAAGTTTACAATATACGGTATACAAATAGGCTGCATTGCATTAACATAAAGTCAAACGATGAGTCGAATGGGAGACATCATGCAGATTGGAGACTTGAAGTAAGATACATATAGCTGTATTAGTTATTCAGATAGACAAATAGCACACGCCTATGGTTTTATAAATTCAAGTGAATCAATTGAACAACTTGTTTTAAATCTGAGTTATCGTTCACAATGAATAATGAGGAATCAAACGAGGAAGAATCCCTTTGAGGATGAAAAGGAAAGCGAAGTGCATCACCATTAGCTGTTTTTATGCATAAATTGGAATCAGCAATAATAGAAATTGATCGCTTATTCACACAATCTAGAACTCTTGATCTCCTTACATACATAACTATCAATACTTTTATGCAGGTATCTAACTATCTAAAACTAATGTATGCAAGTACTTCTTTAACCATTTACTTATGTACACCCATCCTTTCAACCCTTCAAGAGAAGGGCGGGAGCCGATAATTTAATTGTAGAGGAGTTCCCCAGATCGATACTTTTCACTTTTAAATTAAGCCCATGAACGTTCTTGAGTCTTGTGATTTTAATAACAAGGGTATCTAAGCCGATTATTATTAGGTAGTTTATATGGAATAGATTAACAGCACTTCGTGTGCGAGCAGGTGATAAATACCAAGAATTGGGCAGAATGGTGGAAAAGGAGATATGGAAAGTGAAGGTGAGGCCGGTGGCCGGCGGTGGGAAAGGAAGCGTCTCTGACACACATTGACTTGTTCCGTTGTTCCTTGTAGTGGGAGTGCCGTTGTGAGAACGTGACTCCCCATGCACCAACTTCCTCTCCATCTTCTTCCTTTCCATCATTCATGAGAGGAACATTTAGAATCGATTAGAATTGACTTTCAATTTTTTCAATAAACTCCGCTGACTCCCATGCGTGTAAAAAGGCCCTTTGTGATCATGAGATTATAGAAATTCCATTTTCTATACAAAGTAGAATCACGAAGATCACTACTTACACGTTTATGTTATATTAATAATAAAATTACAATATGTACAATTAAATGAGCATCTGTACAAAAAAGTACAATTTGAATGGAGCATTGACCATAATGCATTTTTACTTATTGATCATTGTCATTCTTCGAATCTCGGAATTAGAAAATTATTTTTTATAACTTTTTATATTTGCTACTTTTACTTATTACTATTTCTCTTGTCGGTTATATCTGTGCAATTTTTTTTGCAAATTAGAGGGATTTTACCATCATTTCTAGTTTAGACAACATTTATCGTGGTTTGGAGTGGCAGAGTCCTTCAAGATTACCATCTTTATTGCCCATTTTAAAAGCTATATTTCCCGTCTGTACAACAAACCAAGTTTCAGGAAAACTCAACTCTTCAAATGTCCTGCATTATTTGATTAATATTTATGCACGATAAATTATTGTGAAAATTTATGGCTACCTATTACCTTTATTTCATTAAATATTAAATTATTTATTAAAAGATTGGAAAATGGAAAGTTGGTTTTCATTCTATCAATACAGAGTTATTATATAAATCAGGGAAATCCCAATTTGAGGTACTCGTGCTTGAAAAGAAATGAGTGACTTATGGTTTTACCCATAATAGCTATAAATTTTTAGTCTACCTTGGCTCATACTAAAACTTGGCATTTTTTGTATAAAAATGAGAATTTGCTTGTTAGGAATGGATTGATGAACAAAAATTAAAATTAATTGAGGAAATAATTGCTCGGTGATTTTGTTCCATTGTATTTAGTTTTACATATTAAATATGCTGATGTAAAGAGTAAAAGTTTTGAATTTATGAAGGAATTAAAGAGATTCAGTGGAGCTGAGGATTGTTTGCAAATTAACAAGTTTCCTGTAAATTATTAAGCGAGAGAGAAGGGCCATTGAATTGGGTTGAACTGCCGATCAAAAAGTAAGGAATTAAGGATTCAACGACTTTGATAATAAATAGTGGAAGTTGACCCAGAGAGATGATGAGAGGTGAAAGGATGATTATATCCAAAATGCCTTGTGTTCTCTTCCTAACTTGCACTTTTCACAAGTTCATGGGTCCGATGAGTTATTGTGTTGAGACACGTAGAGATTATATAGGAGGAGTCTTCCGCCAGTTTTCACTTGTGCATTCTAAATTCCTCTTTAGTTCTCAAAGCCGGTTTCTCCTTTGCATAAAATATAAAGTGTAGTTGATATACGCGGATTGCACAGAGTGGAAATCAGAGGCAATTAAAGGCGCCCCATCCCCCCAGGCTCATCTCTTTCATCCTCTCCTCCTATACCATTCCTATACTCATTTATCCCATGTGGATATAACCAGATATATCCAAAATACATTTAATTGTAAAGTATTCGGGCTTCAATTTCTTTTTGATCCAACAGAAAGTAATTATGGTTACCGGATCGGAGTGTCTGCAGATGCGGCAGAACCAATGCAATTCCACCACCCACATTACTACTACGACTCACTTCAGGAGGAGACAGAAGAAGTGGGCTACAGACTCCCACGTCCCTCAAATGACATCCCGCCTTCGCTGGACATCGATGACCTCATAAGGGAAGAGGTGGATGCAGCCGTTGGGTATAAATACTCAAGACCAACATCCACAACAGAGGGATACAATTACCCAAAGCCGACGACGACCCCTTCGCCCAAAGGATACACATATCCAAGACCTGGCGTCGAGGATCAATTTTCAGTGGATGAAGTCACAACTAATAGAGAATATCCAGTAACAAATCTTTTCAATTAAATATATGCTTATAATAACCCTTTGAACATTTAAGGTATGTAATTATAATTATACTGTATATGTATATGCACTGTATATTGGAGTTATCGAGCAATAAGAGAATCAATCAGATCTGATGTATTAAATAATACATAAGCTAATAATATAATCAAATGAAATTTTATTGAATGATTTTAAAACTTGAGTTCATTCAGTATGAAAATTTGAAGTTTTAGTTAAGATTTAAATAATTAAATAAAGTAGATTCAAAAAGCATATTGGATTCGGGAGGAAGTATAGTTTAATTCGTTTATGTGCTTAACTGATAACATACCTGTTTATAAAATACCGCCACTTTTCATCAAAAGATATGCCTAAAGGGTTAAATGGGAAATTATCTTTTCTCAATTTTCCCTTTTCACTTTCTTTCACCTGGTTTCTGCACACCTGCAGTTTGAGAATTATAAATACTGATCCACCACTTCCAATAAAATCCAATAATTTAAATCCAATAAATTGATTATTAACCAAAGTGTGTGTCAATCTATGCAGGATGCTGGAATTCCCGAAGTCGGATTCGAGGACCCTACGACCATTCGAGCTTTAAATTATGAAAGCGAGGAGATCCAAGCTGCCGGAGGTCTCGAGCCGGAAGAACCAGTTTTTGAAGCTCCCGTTCAAAAGAGTAAACAAATGATCGTGCAACCTTTGCAAATTACAATATATTCCTATATTTATGGTCACTATACCCAATTCCCCTCTGTGAGGCTATATCCTCAGTGGTCAATGGGTGATGGGTTGATGGGTGCTTTTAAAACTACGCAATTTGGAACAATCACATTATGTATTTATTCAGTATATCAACAATGTATGTATTTTTTACAGAGAAAGTGAAGCCTCACTATGATGAATCTGACGACGTTTGGCCTGATGGATTCAAGGGAGTAATTCCTGGTGAGGAAGGAATTGACTACCCCGCGTACACCGACATCCCCCAGACCTCTTTTGACTGCAGTCATCAAGAATACTCAGGCTACTATGCAGACGTAGAAACACGCTGTCAAGCCTTCCATGTTTGTCTCAACAGAGCTCATCGGTCCACAGTGGAAAAATGGTCATTCTTATGTCCCAATGGGACAGTTTTCAGCCAACAGGACTTTGTCTGCGTCTGGTGGAATATGGCCCCTCCTTGTGACTCAGACACAACTCAGAGACTTTACAGTCTCAATCAAGCCCTAGGATGGGACAATGAACCGCCATTAAATATAAATATCAAATCAGTGATGTCCTCATTGGTGGAGCAGCAATTGCAAAGCATTCCCATCAACCCACAATCGCTTCCAACTGTGTCAAGACGTCCGCGACCACCTCCGTCCCAACCATTTACTAAAGTCCAACCACCGAACACCAATGCTAAAATCTCATCTAATGCTATCCCGGCCAGCTTCAATGGTGACCCGAGGACGAAGGCTAAACTTCCTGCTTCTACAATCCGGACTGTTAATCCTCCATTTAGCCAACAATTAATTGCATTTGATGTCGATACAAGATTGTCTGAGGAAGCCAGGTCGAAGAGCAAGTCCCAGAGTGCATTGAAGAAATCCAAGTCGGAGGCATATGAATTGAAAGGATTCCCCCAACAAGGCGCAGCTCCTCTTATTGTGAACAGATTTAGGGCTCCTACAACGGAAGCCTATACCGAGTACGATGAAGACACGGAGGTTCCTACTGTTGTAATGATGCCAATTCAGCAAAGATTCCCTGATGGAACTCAAGCCCTTGTTGAAATGCCTGTTGTTATGATGCTCCCAAGAAGACCAAATTACGATGATTCAACAGAATCCAATGAGGACAATTCGAGTGAGAATTTACCAGATCCCAACTTGGCTTATCTTCCTCCTAAAACAACAACAGCGACGACGACCACGACAACTACGGAACCCCCAAGGACGACGTCAACACCTGGCCCGAAATATCTCCCGCCGGAAACGACTACAACTACGCGGAGAACAACTACCACTATGGCTCCAACTACCACAATCCAAACAACGGAACTACCAGTGGAAGTGGTAACAGAGGAAGAGAAATCTCCTGAGTATGATGTAGAACCCGAAACTCCTCCATCTGTAGCTCCAGAAATGGAAACGGAAGTTGTGACGGAAAAACCAAAAAATACTTATTTACCGCCAAAACAAGTAGAAACTGAGAAACCATCTGGAACATATCTCCCACCCAAATTAGCAAACCAGGAGGAAAAACCCTCAGGGACTTACCTTCCTCCAAAACTCCAACAAAGACCAAGAATGTCTGCTAAAATGATCTCCGCTGCATATCTTCCACCCAAAGAAGAAGGAAAAACCTCAGCCAAAATCTCAGCTTTATATCTCCCACCAACCGAAAAGCCTAAATTAATGTCAGCTAAAATCTCTTCAGCTTATTTGCCCCCTAAAATGGAAGATAAATCTCGTTTGATGGCTGCCCAATCCCCTATGTATCTACCACCAAAACTTGGAGCCCAAGTGGAGATGCCCAAGCCGACATATCTTCCACCACAAGACGATCCAATGACCACGGAAATGAAGGCCGAAGAGGAGGAACAAAACAGCGGTTCTTATCTCCCACCAAAACCTCCACAAAAACCTAAAATGGTTTATGGCCCGCCGACGGGTGAAAAACCTGAAAAGTTGAACTCCATTAAGCAAATGAATATTGCTAGGATCAAAAATCTTCGTTTGCAAAATGAGCGGGAGTTGATTCGGGAGCTACTTGGGAATTCTGGGATTGAAGAGGATGTTGAGGATGGGAAGGAATTCACTTCTTTTAGTACCAAGAGCCGAGGGAACGAGAAGGAGAGTGAAAAGGGCGGTGAAGGGGTCACTGGCGGATATGAGGAAGGGGTCACTGGAGGATACGAAGAAGGAGTCACAGGAGGATATAGTGGGAATTCCAATCTTGGGACAAAGAGTCAGTATTACAATGCTAATGTGAGGATTCAACTTGAGAAGAAAAAGAATTTAGGAGCCAAGTTGGAAGAAATCAAGCCAGAGTATATTGATCTCCCTCAAAGTCCGACAGTCAAATCTACTGGTAATTTATAATTAGTAATATGCTAGTTATTCTAGTATAGTTAGATTATAATGAAAGTATTTATTTCTAATGTACCATATATCTTTTTAAAACGGAAAATAGACCAAATATATCTGTATAGTTTTAATTTTAACATCGTGAATTTGAAAATCCTAAAAAATTATATTAAATGGAATTTTATTCATTTTTTTCTTTTTAGGTGTTCCAGGAACAGAAAGTTTACAAGCATTCCTGAGCACTCAGAAGAATTTGGACAATAAGCAAACATTAGAAATATTCCAATTTGACAAATATGCTATATTTGTTCCAAAGGAAAGCCAAAAAGAGGGAAAGCCTTCCCAGTCGTATGGACCTCCTCAGAATAATGAAAATCAGACTCAATCAGCAGCTCAAATTCAAATTCCGAATAAACCAAGTGGACTTTATGGAACGCCACAAAAGGACTTTTCTCCTCAAATGCCAAATCCACCCCAACAACAACAACAACAGCAGCAGTTAAAACAACAACAGCACCAACAGCAGCAGCAACAAAAAGTTCAAAGACCAAATGGTAACTTTGCCCTCCCAAGCAAAGAATTTAGCGAAGCTCATCGATTTTCACAACAAAATGGTTACAACACTCATCCACAATTCGACCAAATAATCTTTCAAGAACCATTAGCTCAAATTTTCACTCCAGCTCCCATTGTCTCTCAGGTCTATCAAGGGCCTCAGCCATTTTACAACAGTCCTCCAATTCATAATCAACAACAAGTTGAACAGCAAGGGTATCCTCAACCACAACCACCAGTTCAGCAGGGATATCCTCAAACTCAACCTCCAGTTCAGCAAGGATATCCTCAACCCGCACAACCTCCACCGCCTCCAGTTCAGCAAGGATATTCTCAACCTCCACAGCCCCCAGTTCAACAAGGCTATTCCCAACCTCCTGTTCAACAGGGATATTCACAACCACCAGCTCAGCAACAAGGCTATGAACAACCTCAACATCAGCAACAACAAGGATATCAACAACAGCAACAAGCACAACCTGGATATCAAGCTCCTCAACAAACTCCAGAGCCAGGTAGACAAGTTTTGTTCCAAGGAAGAGAACCAAGTTTTACCCAATTTGCAGCTCAACCATTTGAGCAACAACAAAATGGCTACAATGGTCCACAAGAACAAAAACAACCAGATCAAAATTACGGATCTCCTCAGCCTACACAAGGATATGGACAACCACAAGATCAAAGACCTCCTGGACAATATTTACCACCACAGCAACCAACACCAGTTCCTAGTCAAAATTATGGCCAATCGCAGGCCCAACAGCCAGGACCAAACTACGGAGCTCCTCAGTTAACTCCTGGACAAGGCTATGGACCAAGCGGCCCAACCCAACAGCCACAACCAGGTTACAATTCACCTCAACCTCAAAGACCTCATGATGGGCCAAACTTCATCCAGCCCATTCCAGTTGATCCAAGACCTCAAATAATCCTCCCAATCCCAACAGTTAATTCACAGACGTTTGCTGTCTCTCAGCCCCAACAAGCTTTCTATGGTCCTCCTCAAATACAAAATGTTCAAACGACCCAGCCAGCAATTTACCATCAACCCGCTCAGATTCAAAATTTTGTTCCTCATGTTGTAAGACCTCATATTCCACAAATATTCCCAAGCCCTCAACCACAACAGCCAGCGTACCAAGCTCCGAGACAAGTCCCGAAGAATCCTCATTATCAAGGAGCGGTTCAGAATTTTAATAATGTTAACAAGCAACCTCAAGTTCATCAAAATGGCTATCAACCCCCACAGTTCAATATTCAGCCACAAGAATACTTTGACATTTCTAATGCCAAACCTTCAAAACCAAGAAATCCCCAACATCAAAATAACATTCCTAAATCTTCTTATAGACCTAAAGGAACTTCGGATGTTCAGATCATCCAGGCAATTCCGGTTCATCAGTCAACTTCAAGCCATCAACAACAACAGGGTGGGTATCAGAATACAAATAATGGTTATCAACAACCACAACAGCAAAAACAGCAAAAACCATTTGTCAACAATGGTGGATATCAAAATGAACAATTTGGAAATGGAGGCTATCAGCAAAACGGAATAAGAGCTTATGGACCACCACAAAACAATCACAATCAAAATAACAATCATTATAATCGTCCTCAGGCTATTCGACAAATGCAATTTCAACCGATCCAACACCAACAACCTGGGAATAATTATGGGCCGCCTAGACCAACGGGAGGATATCAAGGGCCAACCAATGGACCAAATAATCAAATACCATTTAGGCAACCAAACTCTCCCCAGAACCTTGAATTGTTCACCAGTGAAGATGCAGTGAGGAATAATCACGGACAAAGACACAAAGAAGCAGTTTCCAATTTTATTAGAGATCAAAATGTCAGAGGAGGAACCAGAGGAGAATTGGAAATGGGTCATGAAGTTTTCTATCCTGGGAAAGATAATTCTCTGGGAGTTTCCCTCACCTATGATTCAAAGGCATAGAAAACATTACCAACAATTTAATTTAATACACATATTATTTTCATTCTAGTTTAATAAAAGGTGAAGAACAATGCACATTACATTATAAGCCCATGAAGCCTATTTTGACACAAATATTTTGAGATGGCTCTCCTAAGTTGTATGAATTATTTTTATAAATGATGGAGATCACTTGTTTCATATTGAATATTAAATTAGGATTATTGTATAAAGTATGTTAAAATAAGGAATCCAGCTATCATATTTTCCATCCACCTATACTTCTGTTATAATTACAAAGAAAAATCTGTGGAAGCTGAATCAAAGTGAAGAAAACAATGTTTTAAAACAAAACAATTTTTGAATTTTATTTAAACTTTATTTTTAACATAATATTTAAACGTGAATTGTAATATTGTAAAAAGCATATTTTTTATTATTTGTATTCTTGATCATAACTGAAAAGTAAGAGGCCAAATTCAATTTTAATTCTTGATCTTCCGAATAATTATCTCTTGATATACTAAATTGTATTTTGTAAAATATAAATTTAATTAATAAGTTTACTGTATGTTTGACTTGTTAGATTTTGTTTAAAATGAAATTAATATTAATTCCTCAAATATTTTTATGAATGATATATCCTTGAGAGTCTTTAGTATTATAGCCTATTGTTGTTAAAAACTTTTATTTCAGATACTTTTTATCAAAGTACAGAGTTTTGAAAATGAATAAATAAAAAGTTTATAATTACCTAACCATTATTATTGCACTTTAATTTTATTTCAAATGTATTATTGATCAATTAACTGCTCGTCTTAAACGAAAAAGTTTTATTCGGAATTTAATATTTTATATTTTACATGCACATTATATTTATTTAACATCATTGTCATTATGGCTCTTTCAAAGCATAATTTTAAATTATAGTATGTACAATCCACAAATTCTTTGCCATGAACTAATATTTACAAATATATTGAATGTAATTACAATATAATTCGATAATATATGTAGTACAATACATTTCTGGTAGAATGTGATATTAATCCTTCTTCATTTAACAGTAATTCTTTTTATTACAATTTTACACAAAGTAAATGTTTTAAGCTTTCGCTATTAATTTTGTGGTTTAAAAATGTGTTTAAGTTTAATTATTCATAGGATATCCGAAAAGACCCGAGCATAACGATTAACGAAATCAATGAAAATAAACATACGCTAACTATAAACGTTTATCATGACTGACGCAATTTTTACCCAATAGACATTTTTAGTTTTTAGAATCCATTTTTATGTATTTACCATATATATATAATAATTATTTTATATCTACGTTATCATATAATAATATATTTTTATACATTTAAAAATCACTTATTATAATTCACTTAGCTAATCTGAATTCATTTTTCCTATAAATATTTCATAATACTTTTCATGTAATCCTGATTCACAACAATAAACTACTTTAACATTTATTAACATTTATTCACATTCTTCAAAATCTAAAGTAATTATTTTGATTTGATAAATATTATAGATATATTATATTAATCATAAGATCATTGCAATATTAAATCTAATGATTCACACCTTACTTAAAACAGTCAATAGTGATTTAAATACAATATGCTAACATATTCAATTTAATCTCTGACTATTCAATATTTTAATCCAATGTTTCATTTACATTCAGTTTCAAAAAAGAAACTTAAATTGGGCCCTAATTATTAAATTGTAATATTATAATGTGCATGAATTCTTCATATATTTCATGAATTTATTCATACATAACAAATATAAACAATATGAATTTATAAGAAATATAAATATTTATTTAACAATAAAAACAAATTAAATATAATATTACTTAGGTATACTTTAACCTTTAAACAGAAATACTGCCTATACATGATATAATAATTCTCAATAATTTGTATATATTAGAGCATCCCACATACGTAATATTGACATAGACTAGAAAGTGGATTTAGTAGTTATAGCCTTTATATGTATTTAATTTAATATTCTTGATTTTTACAGATCATCCTAATAGGTATTATTATATATTGTGCAATCCTTTACAATATTTAATATTTAACAAAATAATATATTGTGCAGATAATAAAATTTAATAAGATTCATAAATTCACTAATATGCACATTCAAATATTTGGATCAATCACACAATCTAATTTCATTAGCTATTAATTATATTGAAAAATCTATTATTTTAATAATTACAGATATATACAAGGTAAATTTTACATACTTACGCTATATGAAATTATCAATCTTAAAAAATAATATAATTATTACTAATTTTTAGTAAGATGTTTTTTCCTAAATAAAGTAAAAAATAACCTAAAAAATAATTTAGTAGATAATTTTTTAAAAGCCTAGCAATTTGGTTGAACATTCACAATCATACCTTGTATAGCATTATTTCTCGGGTCAATTGGATTTAACTAATATTTATGATGCTAATCTTTAGATCTATATATGTAATATCTACTGTGAATACATTTAGGGATATTTACACATTAGATTACTAATATTAAGTATACTTATTTTACAATATAAAACAAGTATATTAGAAATTGAAGTAATTGTAAACGTCAACTAATGAATTTGATTGTTAATAAAATATTAATTATTTTATCATTGTAATTTCCAAAATTAATAAATTGTAGCGTATAATTTTATACACGATACATTAGATTAAATAGGAAAATGATAGGTTTAATGTGTATTAATTAACTATATTTTCTAAATGTGTGTAGCTTTTTAAGTAAGTGCAGTTTAGATTTAGAATTATATTATTATATAATATAACTTAAATGCACAAGTTGAATATGTAACAAATATAGCATGTTTAAAAGATATTTATCATTCCAAAATGTAAATGAAAGAATGATTTGAATAAAATAGGAAAAATAATTAAATCCATTTCCTCATTACTTATTTTTCCATAAGATAATGTATAAAGTATTCATGTAGGTTGGGGACTCTTAGCATGTTATTCTTATTCAAATAATGAAATAGCCTCTTACTGTAGATGAGATTCAAAATTAAAAGTATTTGTAAAGTATTTGGTGTATTCCATGAGTTTTTTGGCTGGTTTTCTTTTCTTTATCTTCGTTTTCCAATATGCTTGAGAATTTCGTCATTTTTCATTATTTGATGATGAGATTGCCGCATTCGTCTTCGAGCAATTTCCATTAAAAGCCGTTGACGAAGAACATCCAGTGGATTCACGATTGAAAGAGAAGGGCCCGTATTTCTTTTATGACGGCGAAACTACATCCAATTAATAAAAGTTATTGGATTTAATATTGAATTATTAGAGTTTTTCTATTAATTTGAGCTATCCTTATAAATCGTAAAATAAAAAGACATCCTGCTAAAAAATTGAGAATTAAAAAATAAAAAGTTTTGTTTACAATTAGTTTATATTTTATTTAAGACATCGTCATCAACAATCTACATAATTTGTTTGTACAAATGCAAATATCGGTATTTTAATGTGCATGCATTAATATTATGTAGAGTAGTTATAATTTATTATTACATATATTAAGTATATGTATCTAATACTAGATAGGTACAAAATTTATTTATTTCTTCTTTACATAAGATTTACATACTAGGTATATTGGCATTAGAATTTATAAATTATTGTATAATCCTCATCCTCACTTTGTATGACAGTGAAAAATAAATTTTTGGGCATAAAGATATGAGTTCAATCACTTATATTGAAATTAAGGCTAAATTGATTATTAACGGAGGGAATGAATAGACGCTTCGCAATGTCATTATCACACAATTTTGAAATATTTCTTAATAATAAAGGTTCTCGGGATGATATGTTTTTTGTATATACTTACCTTAATAACTATTTAATATACATTAGGTAATACATGAACTTCAAGGTCTATTGTTGTACATTGATAATGAAAGGCAGGATAGTTATTCTTCAAAATGTTTGATATTAAAATGATTAGTATAGAATAGAAAATGATTGATTACAAGTGCTTCATTACTTGGAAAGAATGTTTATTTTGGGATCTTTTCTCTCTTGTTCTGAAGAATATCATCCTAGCGCTACATCTTAACAACGTTGCTGGTAATACTCCAATTATTTATTATGTAAAGTGTATCGTTTTCTCTTTATTCATCTCATAGAATGCTTTCTTAGCCACAGAGAATCAATATTTTTGCTACAAAATACTGAAGCTTAATTTATTTTTCTCATTTATTTTGCATATGTGCCGTAATACTTTTATTATGATGATAAATGATAACATACATTATTTAAGTAGGTATACATTCTGTACATAAACATATTTAACTTTATTGTTCATATGTTACATATCTCAGAGCCTTTGATAGAATTGTTATAAAAAAACTTTTGTAATTCAATTTATAATTCCATAAATTGAGAGTACCTATTGTATTCAATATTTTAATGGATACATAAGGAGAATAATTAGAACATTTGTAATGTTTTGTTAAACAATGAGGATAAATTATGTGCAGAAATACCTTACATAATTAAATATTTGAATGTTTCTGACAAATTGTGGCTTTGTGATTGAGTGATGTAAAATGCCGGAGACGGTTTTAATTAATAGAAATATTAGGCATGTTAAGGACTACAACTATACTTGTATAATATATTGGATATATGAAAGTAATATAGTGTAATGCCAAATATAATAAAATGATTGGACATTTGGAAAAGCGGATAATGAATTTTCCCTACCTGTTGCATTCCAGGACTCCTTTTCCATTCTGTATAGACGTAGAGATGGGGATCGATGACCGTTTCCCACTCCGTTCCATCCAATTCGTTTTCTCCCTCTTCGTCTGCGTACTTTAATTCAAATAACCGAAATCGATATCAAATATCTGCTATTTAATATCATAATAGCTATTTATTTTATTCAAAAGACATCTGACCATAATTAGAATTCTTTCATTGCTTAATTTTAATTAATAATTGGATTTTTTGCATGTAAGATTTTAATATTACATATTTCTCTATTCCATGAAATATCATGTTAACCTCAAATAACAATTAATGAAACCGAACGCAATATTTTGTAAATTGATTACTTCATAAAAGGTCATTTGCAAGATTGCAAGCTAAACAAAGAATCATTGTAATATTAATAGTTAATTAATAATGAAAAACAATTTAGGTTAATTTTAGATAGTCTCAATTTGGTATTGGATTATCTCTCATTGCATCACAATCCAATAAAATCACACTTTAAAATGCAATGCAATTTGCGAAGAGTGTAATTGGTCGATTTGTGTTAATCTGCTTAAATGTCTTTCGTGTTCTTTTTTACACGAGATATCTATCCAATATTATACCACAATACCATTTACTAAAAATGAATGTGAGCAAATATTTACAGTTCGCAGTTTGACATTTAGGTGTTGGGATCATAGTTTGGATTGGTGAGTGAAGGTTGTTCGGTCTTGCGTCATCAACTAATAATATTTAAACTTATATTGTTAGCAGAGTCGAATGGCAAAGTGTTCATTGAAGGTTTGATTTCCACAACTTATTTGAGTTTATGATCATAAACAACATTCAATAACAATTATTCTACGTGATTTCATAGTCTATTGCATAGAATTTTATAAGCTTTTCCTCATATATTCAATAATCGATCTTTATAATCATATCAGCGTCACCATTATAAACTCCTATAAATTGGGTTCAAAATCCTTGACCAAATCGAAAACGTCTTATATGATGCGGAGTACGAGGGCTCGTAAATCCTTTCAGGATGAGAAATGGGGTTTATATTCCAAATCTCTTACAGAGGCGTGGAAAAGGCGCTTTTTGCCTTCTGATTGATTCCGCCAATCCTTTCTGCTTGATACTTCTCACTTCAATTCCCTCAATAGGGAAACTTTCTCATATGAAATTGTTTTGTGTCGAACTGCGGGGGTGAATGTATGGGCCTGGCAGGATCACTTTTGACAAATAGGATAAGGAGGACCGAAGAATAGATCAAATTATGGT
Organism: Neelides folsomi; assembly: GCA_034687125.1. Lineage (NCBI taxonomy): Eukaryota > Metazoa > Arthropoda > Collembola > Neelipleona > Neelidae > Neelides > Neelides folsomi. The sequence continues at coordinate 120,019 of JAQGBZ010000128.1, forward strand.
CTTGGTGGGGAGCATTGAGATTAAAATGGCCGGCCTACCTTTCCAATCTTTCCAGTGTCCAGGGACTCGATGATTGGTTCGAGTTGAGTCCGAATGTTGGTGAGTTGTCCAGGTTGTCCGAGATCTGAGGATTGTTGAGGCTCTTGGAGTCGTCCGAAGGGAACCGCCTCCGTTGAGGACAAAATCAAACCCATGAAGAGGAAAACTCCAATTCGAAATCGATGGGGAGAAGCAAAATTCTTAATAATTTCTTTTTCTTTTCCCATACTTTCCATGTTGTGATGAGTCGTGAAGAAAGTTGTGATTGCTCAGCCCGGTCTTTTCTATCTGCCAAAGAAAGAGATTTGTTAATCTCATCTTCCCTCTATTTGAAAAGATGAGTAAGATCGGAATATTTGAAGGATATTATTAGTTAGCATAAAGGATATCCACGAAGGAAAAAAAACTGTCGGACCATTAATGCTAGTCCTGTGAGTTTGGACTAACCAGGATAATAAAATGCATAGTTTTTGGACTCATCGCGTTTACCCGATAACTTTTCATCCTTCCTGTGAGTGTGAGTGAAGTGTGAAGTATTCAAATGGTTGGGAATTGTTCAAATATCTATTGACTGCAATGACTCTCTTCTCATAAATATCCTTCTGGAAAGGAATGGGAAAACTTGAGGTCTTCCAACGAGAACGACACTCAATTATATACTAAACTTAAAATTTATTATGCAGCATAATATTTAGATTTTATGTAATTCATTATTATGTGTTATTTGTAGATATGTGTAGTATTATAATATGTGGTAGTATGGTATATTGTGTAATAATACATAATACAGTATAAAGATAATGCATTCATTCTATCTTACGTATACTATTTAGAATTTTAGAGTAATAACGAGGATAATGTCAATCAAATACTTTTGAGATTGTGTTAAAATTTAATTTAATTAGAACGCGTTCGAAAATTAAAGTTTTATTTTTGAAACGATTTTATTTATGCAATTTACCTGTAGTGTATATATTCTGTTATTTTTTATTTCATTCTTAATTATTTTTAATGCATACAAAAAAATTAATTGGTAAAGTCCACAATATCAAAATTAATTATGTAAATGTTTGAATTAATGAACTATGAATATTGAATTTATCGCTCGCATATGCATATGCTTAACTACATAATACATTGAATCAATGCTTTATTATTATTTGATCAATGATGCTGTAAATCTTAGCCTTACCAGGCTTTGCATGTAAAACTATAAATTATGATTAATTTTTTCTTAATGCGATTAAAATATTATTATCTTCAATTGGGAACATCTCTTAAATGTTTGTTAAATTGTAAATAGCTAACATGTAGAGGGTGGCGCCACAGAGTCTCCTCATATTTTCTTTTGCCCTTTATTTCACTATGATGGTGCAAATCCGCATGATTAAGAAATTAAGATACAACTAGCCATAAATTAAACCCATTAAAGATAAGTTCAATTTCATGCTCATTTGATTCCTCTCGATGATCTAATAAAGGAAATAAATAGGATTGTGGACTTTGCCTTTCTAATCTTTCAACTCTAATTGAATCAAATTAGAACTTTGAACGCAGTGAAGGAAGGGCAAACGAAAGGGTGAAGACAAAAGTCTCTTTTCCAATTGATTCCTTCGAATCTTCAATTTAAGTAGTTATTTATCAACTGCCTAAATAGCTATGTATTTAATACTGTATATTTTTTATAATAGTTTTTAAGAAAGAGAATCAGAATCAAATACAGAATCTAAAATGAAATCAGAATCTAAAAAGAGTTTTATGAAATGATCAACACTTAATTTCATACACGAGCTAAATCTCCAGCTAGCTGATGTAAATCTGATATTTGTATCTCTCCAACGAGTTTGAATTCTTTAAATTCCTAACATGTATTCTCTATGTACATGTTCAAATATTATTCTGGTTTGGTAAATATTTTATTTACCGATTATTACCAGATATGTGCGTATAATACATAGGTATTAAGGCATTGACGAGGCCTATTATGTGTTTGTGGGCACAATTCTATGTAATATTAAATTGTATTTTAGTGGTTTTATTGACTAACAATAAATGTAAGAATCATAATGAAATAAATAGAATCAACAATATTTAACCAAAATAGATTGATGAAGCGATTCTCTGAAATATCGAACGTGATTATAACATTTAACATAGACCGGGTTTGACTTGGTTTATTATTCTAAGAAGATGGTGAATATTTAATTTTGACCATTAATTAAAAGTTTCATAATGCCTCGTAAATACTTATATGGTAAGTTCAAATTTAGTTTCATTCCTTCAATGCATGTACCGACGAGAGCAATTGTTCATACAAATATCGCAATCTGTTAACCCTTACATTCGTAAGTAAACCTTTGAATTGGGTTATGAATCAAAATTCAGAAGTGAGTTGAAATGGAAAATTGAAGAAGTTAAAACGAGACTATGGGGGTTCCTTTGTGGGAGAATAACTCCAAAAGTTCTAACTTACCTCAAGTTTCAAAGTGAAAATAAGGAAGATCCCTTTCATTTTCATATTAAATTTAATACCGTATCGTAATACCGTTTCATTTTATCGAACCCACGAAATATAACAAATGTACATATTATAATATTATCTTCCTTCACTTTCAACAAATAGTCTATTAACTTTATTTTTCCTTCAACTACTCAATTTCAAAACTCAAGATACTCTTACTCTTGAGAATAAAGGACATTTGTGTGGGTGAAGTGGGTGGGTGGTGTCTGCTTCATTAAATTGTATGCTAACATTATACCTGTATTTATTTGAACTTCAAATTTAACCGTTTTCAAATTGATGCAGAGGAAGACAAGAATGAGTTTATGAAAAGAAAGTCTTAAATATTCCTTCCTCTGTGTGTTCAGTTTACATATACTACAATAAAGCAACCGCATTTGTTAACTTTCATAAACAAAATATTCTCTCATAAAATGTAATATTATCAAAGTATAATTCTTGGGTGTTGGATGACAAAATGTCGGATATCACATTGCACCTTGAAATGGAAATTTAATACATCGCAATTTCACTCGTTTTGACATTTTAAGATCCTCGAAAGCATCTACGTACGAAAGATCCTCGTAAATACATATTTATATTTGGTAGAATGTAAAATGAAATAAGAACTTTTCACTCCAAAATCATTCTTTGTATTAAGCATATAAATATTTGTTAAACAGTTCTCTCTGTCGTAAACTTAAATACATGTACATGGGGTTGAAAACTTTCAACCCCATTGATTGCATGACTAACATCTAAAAAAGCTGAACATGAAGTGTGTCGTGCAAAATTCAAAATTCAATCCGGTATGTAAAGTTCTACATATAAATAAGGTTCCCGAAAATAAAAAACCTTGCATTTAGATTTAGAAGAAATGTTGCCAACCAAGATTACTTGATAAAAGTTTTCCAAAAAACGTGGCCGTGAATGTCGATTATAATTTTATTGGAGTTTATAGTTCCTTCCGTATTAAGACCACAAGGGAAGAATGTCTTGTTTGTAAGCGTTAAAGAAGGATTTGTGGTTTCGCAAATACCCTTTTTAGTCAGTAAATTAATTTGGAAGTAAATGAAAAACCCCAAAATACCTAGAACCTAAAGTTTGCCGAACTCGAGTTTTTCGTATGGCAAATGCTTATAATATAAGTACATACTAGTAAATACGTTATACTTTTAAATACTATACTATACAGAAATACAGATCTATTACATGCTCCTAAAATAGCCAATAGAAGTTACTTTCGCTTTCTACCTACCTAATGTTTTATGTTTTACATACTTACATACTTATTGCAATGTAAAGTACAAAAGTTAATTAGGTGGATATTCAAGTTTATTAATATATTATGATCCATTATGTAGGGATTTCATAATTCCTTTAAAGTAATCTTTTGAGTGATACGGGAAATTGATTAAATTTTCATAAATACTATACAAAGATCTAATAATACTATCTTATGTTATCTAACTCTTATAAATACTCACTTACTTAGTTAGGGTTAATATACATACTTAATTTACCCAAATACATACTATAGTACCATACAAAAACTAATTTTTTCTTATTTTTAAACTTACCAGTAGCGTTGTATACCTATCATAGGTATCGAATTCATTTTTCCTAAAACTCTGATTTATTCATTAAGGAAAAGAATAGGGAAAGAAGAAATAACCTGAGATTTTTATTAAGTTTAAAATGTTCTTTAGATTACGTTTTGATTAAACCTTTTTGATATCAGATCTCTACTTTAATGTTAAATAATAGTGATATAGGTATAAATTAAATACATAATACCATACACATTAGTGTACCTTTGTAAAATACTCATATATAGTGTGCACTGTACTTACCTATATACCTAATGTATGTACATGATGTGTTACATATCTACTCTATAGTCTATAAACATAATTGTACCCATTATCAGTTCAACATACCTTAATACTCGTTATAACTGGAAGGATGGATAAATATTTGGTAATTAATTTTCATTTTCATAAAATTTCCTTTCATCGTTTAAAATAGCCCTTGTTGAGTCAGTGATGCTGGTGCCACTTGAAGCTGCTTAAATGAAAGTTTGGCAGACGTACAGATTTGTTATATGAACATATGAATATTATTTAGTACTATGCATATGTGAATACCTAGGCTTATAAGTATAATACCTAATAGAAAGAAACTGTCTGAAAGTAGAGGACCTTAATTTGAAACCACTTTAGTTTTGATTAAAAGTAAAACCAATTAAAAATCTACTTCAGTCAGAAAATTTACAGTCTTTTGGTCTAGCTTTATTTACACTGCTTTCTACATAGAGTTGAATTTTATTTTGTATATGATCGTGTACGTAGACATTGTATTCTTAAGAGTAATTACATGCCAAATAGAACTTTTTGTCGAGGGGGTAAATTGTAAAAAAGAGAAAAGAAGCTGATTGGAAAACCTCCCACACTCTTAAAGTTCAATTGATCATAGTGGTGAAAGCAAATAGAGAGAAGAAAGGAAACTCTTACCGTTTCTAATAAGCTTAATCTCACTCTGCCAGAGCTTTTTTGTGTTTAATTTCCACTTTGCTTCTTTAGATCTTTTTTTATTATCCCATTCACTCGGTCTGTGTCTGAAATAAAATGTATAACATTTTAAACACCTTCAAAAATTGTTCTCTTTATGAAATAAACTTCCATTTAAAGGTCATTTGAAAATACATACAATTACTGGTACAACTACCAGTAAATAACCAATAAGATGCCTTGTTGATCAAATTATTTTTCCATTTAATGAGATGTATCCTGTTAAAGCTCATTAAAGTAAATTGAAATCTATTAGAATAACTGGCCCTTATTTAAATCAGAATTATGCATTAATACGCTATGTTTTGCTTATTAGTTTCCTTCCTCCTAAGCAGAATTGAACAAAGGGGGTTTGAGAATGAAAGAGCCTTTTATAATTAAGTGAAAGGAGTTTGAAATTTACTTGGTTTGGGGAATGCTGATGGAAGTCAGACGTTGTTGGGAGTAAAATGAGAAACGGGAGTTGAACCAGAAATGAGGGCGAGAAGCTTGGTGAAAATTCGGTGTCGTTGACAAGGAGAGAAAGCTTCTTTCCGGCGGAGTTGGAGCTTCGGAATGAAACCGCCTCTCTGTCCCTTCCTCATTTTATATAAAGTATAAACATTTTGGGGAGCCGCCCTGGCCACCCCCGAAACTCCGTTAGTCTAACGGAGTTTCTTCGCTTGTCCACATACTCAAAAAATTCAATATGAGAATATTTGATAAACATTACCTAGATTAAATTATAAACTTTAATGATTTAATTTTTTAGAAAATTAATATTGAAAATTAGTGCCTGAAATTAATACAAATATGTACATAATATTTTTTATAATATTTACTCTTTTTAATTTTCCAGCTTTATTGGAAAATATAATTTCTAACAATTTATATCAAAATTTGACTTGTTACATTCTACATATTATGTACTCAACTTTTCTTGAAGTCAATTTTATCTAATGTACGATTAGTTATACATTATTACTAAGTCAATTTTATCTAATATAGTATATACATATTTTTATGTATACCCAAGTGGGTACCCATGTACTCTACCTGTAGAGTAATCTTTTAACGTAATGTCTGGAGTGTGTATCTTGGTTGATCCACTTACAAAGATCTAGATGGATAAATTGCATTGAATAAATTATCATAAAAGGAAAGCTAGGTATCCTTGAACGCCCACTTCAAATACTTGAGTTATATTTCCTGTCAATTCAAACGAGCAGTAAATAAATGAGAATTGAAAGCCTTTTTAGAGCTTCTTCATATTAAAATCAGTTTAATTAAACGCTCAAACCTTAGTGAAATTCGAGGTTTTCTTTAATGGAAGGAACTTCACAACGTAATTCGATTAAGAAATTAAAGGAGTATGTTTCGGCAAGGCTCGGCTTGTTATCCCAATTTCGCAGAATCCAAATCCCTGATGAAAATGGTGGTGAGAAAATGAGAGGTCACGAAAGGCAAACGGTGAAAATGGAGAAAATGGTTTTACTTCGGTGAGAGCAAATTACACACGTCCGTCTGGTCCGCCATGTGCTTACAGCGCCGCCAGCGCACCGTATGGTCCATGTCACCTGTCCCGAAAGTTCCAAGCAGCTTTTCTCCGTTTGAGGATCCTATGAAGAAATGATTCGGGGTGAGAGCCTGGAGGTCATCGGGGTCACTTGAAACAAAGGTGAGAGGGTGGCCGTTTACCGTCCGTTCAGCCTCCACCAGCAGCTTCCGAAGCGTTTCCTCGCTGGGCGCCTGTTCCCGCAGTGTGGTTGAGAGTGCCACCTTGACGCTCCTCACCATTCGCACCCAAACTTCTTCCATGTGTGGAGATGCAGAAAGGTTAAAAACCCACTTCATCCGCTCATCAAAATTCTTCCACTCCACCCCTTTTTTCGTGAACTCGTCGTGAATCCTCTCGTTGTCCAGATCCTGGATCGCTTTTTTAGCTCGTTGCGAGCTCCATGGAAGTTGGTTCCGTTGTCGGATTTGATTTCAACCGGGTTCCTCGTCGCCCGATGAATCTCCTCAGGGCCATGATGGCCAAATCCGTCGAAAGGGAATTGACCAACTCCAAATGGATTGCTCTTGTGGCCAGGTAGGTAAAGAGGGCCACGTAGCGCATTTCTCGGCTCCGCTTCACCGTCACTTCCAGAGGTCCAAAATAGTCGACTCAGGTGTAGGCGAAAGAGTTTCTTCAAATTAGACGACTTCTGGGCAGTGGGCCATCTCTGGAATTTTGGGAGGGCCCTCCGATTCTTACATTTCTGGCAGCAATCCGACGTAACTTTCACCGCTGCTTTCATCTGGAGCACTCAAAAACGCTGCCTAACCTCGTTCAGCATCATCTCATGTCCGTGATATCCGCTTTCAGTGAGTTTGACCAAACAATTTTCTCGCTCCAATGACTCTTCTATTGCTCGCATCTCCTTCCAAAAAGAAACGATTTGGCACTTAAGGATCCAACTACCTTCCGCTTCTTTCACTTCCGGTAGTGGAAGTCCGATTTGGCCAATTCCGAATTTTTCCCCTTTGATCTATCTAACAAATCGTATGGTCCATGCCGTCGCACGAATTAGTCGATTCCAGGAGGAGAATCGGACGATATCGGACTTTCACCGTGGCCGCCCAAAACTCCGGCTTAATTTCGAGCTCCACCTCCTTGAGCTCCTCCGATCCAACAATTTTGTCTTCGGTTGGCCATTTCTCCTTTGGTCCAATGAGAAAATCCAGTCCCGTAAACCAGAGAGCGGATTGAGCGGGGCGACTCGCGATTTTGACCCAACCAGTCCAACTGCATCTTTCCCTATCTCCACCCGGAAGTACGCCACACTGGCGAAGGCTTTCGAGCTGGCATCGCAGAAAATGTGAAGCTTCACCGAAGTTAGTTGGTCCAAGAGGCCGGTGTAGCACCGTGGGATCCTTACCGCTCCAAATCCATTAAGCTTCCTCATGCAGGAAGACCTGGATCTTATCGTCTTATCCGATTTCGCTCCTCCACACGTCTTGTTGAGGGATCTTCGCACTCACCATCAAATGGCCCAAAAGACCCAATGGGTGAAAGGTCGACATCACGATCCGCGAGATGTCCCTTTTTGTTGGAAGAGTCCCGCCCTCCAGCACGTCAATTCCAAACTTGTGGCACTTTGGAACATATGAGAAAACGTCGTCCCTTGGGTCCCTATGCATTCCCAGGATTCGCTCCAGCTTTCTCTCGTCGGAGAAAGCCAAATTTCTTTGGGCGGGTAAACGAAAATGTTCGGGCTCAATTTCCGTCACCTCCATGGAATTGCTCATCCAGTTGGTAATTTACATGCTCCCACGCCGGTAAATTTCTATCACCTCTGAACATGTGGACCGTGCTTTCTCCAGCGAGTGAAAGCTATCCAGGTAGTCGTCCATGTGTGTGTTCTTCAAAATGGCTGTCATCGCCGCGGGAAACTTTTCAGTGTAGAAGCAAGCGTTTGGGTTTTTCACATCCTGCTCAGAAAACGAAGGAGACGTTTCCGAAGACCAGACAAAGATGGCTTTCGGCTCCCGGTCCTGATCTATTCCTCTCCAAAGAAAGCGTTGAGCTCCCAAGTCCTCCGTCGTATCCGGATTTGAGGGAACATTTCCCAAATTTCGGAGTCGCAGGCAAACTTCCCTTCTCTGAATCGCTGGAGGATCCCAGGCAAATTCTCCCCTTTCATCAACTGGTCGTTGAGGCCTATTCCATTCGCCTTTGCAGCACAAAGACGATCCTCAACTTCTCTGGCTTGTTCGGATTGACGACAGCGAAATGGGGGAGGTACCAGACACGGATGAATTTTTTCTCCCGCTCCGGCTCCACCATCTACCGAGCATGGCCCTTAGTGAAGTTCTCTTCCATTCGTCCACAATACCTTCTGGCAAATTCCGGGATCAGCATCCATCCTTCGTTCAAGCGAGAAAAGACGTTTCTTGGCCATCGGCAGGCTGTTTGGAATGAAAAAATTGAAGTTCGTTCTCGGCCTCGACTTCTCCAATGCCAAATTCCCATGGACCTTACAGCCGAGCAGCGTGTTTGAAGCCACCAGCCGATCTCCACAGCTCACGCCTATGCTCCTTTTGACACGTAGCAAGTCGGCCTGGTTCTGGCCGACGAGAATTGTTGGCCGGGCATTGACCATTTTAGCGATCCCAAGTCCAGTTAGCTCAGGGAAACGTTTCAGCGTTTTCCTCCGCACGGTCTGAAAGGGAATGGTCAGTTTATCCACGGTGCGCACGTCACGCAATGTCTTATGGAAATTTCCGTTTCGGTCAGCAATTTCCAAAATTACCCGCTCCGACGAATGGGAAATCCGCATCCCATTGACTCATTCCAAGGCACAATTGATCTTTTGATCCATGGAGATCCAGCTGCATCACCGCCGAAGACTCCATGAGCGTAACAATGGAGCCATTATCCAGGAAGGCGAACGTGTCCAATGTCAAGCTCCCATTCCTCAACTTCACCGGAAGAAACCGGAGAAGCACGTCCTTCCCATCACAAGCAGTGGACTCCTTCGCATGCCTGACGTCCAATTTCCTCTGCTTGTCCAAATGCTGAAGAAAATGATGCACTCCACATTTTCCGCCATTTCTGCAGTTCCGACTGTCGTGTCCATGAGGCAAGCAATTGGGCCTTCCGAATCGCTTCTCAAGGATGGACATCGCAGCATCCACGTCTTCAGGCTCCACAAGGATGCATCGCACCGCGTCCATCGCCACTCCCTTGGGGCACCGCTGAAGTCGTCCGAGATTCTTTCAATTGGAGATCCTAAGCTCCCTCGTCATCGTGTAGGCAGCAAAGAAGCGGAGCCAATCAAGAGAAGATCCCCCAAATGCAGGTAAGTCTTCAACCCTCATTTGCCTTCTCGCTCCCATCCGCGGCTCATGCCTGTCCACTATCAACCCCTCGAGGGGGGACAGGGGTAAAGTCTCAGCATTGTCCATATGGGATTCCGCCTGTGTAATCCTCTCCAACAGCTTTTTTCTCCTGAAACTTCATTTTCTGGAGGGCCAACTCGTCCAGTTCCCCAGAAGGCGAAGGCCGTCGAGTCCCAAAATGTGAGTTCCGCCTGGAGTTATCCCGTCTTCCGCATTCCACCCTTTCCTCATCCATCAGATGCGAAGGGTCACGTTGACGGGGTCTCCCTTGGTACTTCTTTCCGTTTCAATTTCGGCATCTTCAGTTGGCAGTTCCCACAGGTTGAATCAAAGTTGAAGTTCGAAGGACCAATGTTTCGGTAAGGTTCGGCTTGTTATCCTAATTTCCCAGAATCCAAATCCTAGGTGAAAATGGTGGTGAAAAAATGAGAGGTCACGAAAGGTCAACGGTGAAAATGGAGAAAATGGTTTTACTTCGGTGAGAGCAAATTACACACGTTCGTCTCGGGCAAAATCAAATAACGGAATGAATAATAAATCCCAATTAACATTAAAGGAAAACTCATTGATTAATTCCTAGGGGACTAAGTATTACACATTAAACAAGCTGCCACAGAGTAGAAAAGACAATGAAAATTTGAGGGAGATTTAAAGGAGTTCCGTCGTGGATGAGCTCGTAAAAGGTGTCAATCGATAGGGAAATAAGTTCAAGTGCTTCTACTTATTGACGTGGAAGGATGTCTACTTACTTCATATAAGTATTATAGGAATATAATGTTAGCATAAAGAATTTATTATATCTTACGCATCCATCAGTCAAATCCGTCACTAATAATCTCTAGAGAAAGTTATCCTACTTTAGAATGTGAAGGTAGAAACCCCGAGACACGTGGAAGACGAGAAAAAGCTGTGAGGGTGAACAATGCGTAGCCTACATTTCAACTCAACCTTAATAAACTCGTCTCGTTCTCGCTAATAGAGGAATAGATATTTCATAACAAGGCTTCATCCCTACAATTTTAATGGAGAATACGCGAATCAATTGGGCATTCAATCCAAGTTATCCAAGATTTCTGACATGCCCTCAATAGAAAGATTTTTTTCTCTGAAGTAAAGCAATTTGTCTACTAAGATTTTTATTTAATGTAACATAGGGAAAAGTTATTTATAATTTTATAGTATATTTGATAAAATGATAAACAAGGTTAATACCTGAACTATATTTCCATTTTCTTATGGTACACATATTACATACACATACTACATACTGTCCAGTTTAGAAATGCTTTTGACTTTTTTGCCAAAAGGCGCAGGATATAGTAAGATGTATTGTAATGGTGTTGAATAGGAATTGTAAGCATTTCTAAACTGAAGAATACACCTAGTATTTATATATATATCAGTATTACTTACCTAATTATTAAGTTTATGTAATGCAATGTTGTAGGAAGTATGGTAGAAGAATACACCTTAGGTAAAAGCTAGGTAATACTCCTGTACCGAGTACGAGTGTCTGCAACAATTTTTGCTTAATTATAGTATTTATTGAAGTAAACAATGATCTTTTATTACTAATAATATTAGGTAATAGCTATTTTTATAATGTCATTATTTGAGAAGACAAATTGAACCTTATTTTCTAATATTGTACAGGGTGAATCAAAAGTTGCTTTATTTTTTAAATAGGCAATTATATAAAAAAGAAAGCAACTTTTGACGCAGCCTTTATAGGAAAATATCTGAACATGAAATAAATTGATGAATTTAAAGAGGTGGTAAGCCATTAAATGAAGTAAAGTACAGCATTTAATATGCATGCAATATATTTTTAACTATTATTAAATGAACTCATTGTCAGTCAGAGTTAGTAGATAAGAATGATCGTTTATCCTAAACCTAAATGAAGTTTAAAATGAAAGTTGGGCGCTCCCAAACTTTCTCCAGAACAATGTTACGCTAACAGGAAAACTTATTTTTATGATTATTCTTTATGCTCTTAATTTTAAACAATGACGACATGAAGTTGGCACCTTAATTGGCATTGAAATCTTGTATGAGATGTTAAGCGAGTGCTGATGACCTTATAAATTTTAGGAATTTGAATGCTTATGTAGAATCCAGCAAATTCCAACAAAAATGTCAAAAAATAATGAAAAACTAATAAAACAAGTTAAATTGTAAATTAAATTGGATATTAAATGCTTTAATAGTATTATATAATTTTTCTTATTCATAATTATTTTTATTTAGAAATTATAAGTTCATATGTCACTTTGTACTAAACTTCCTAATCTTTCTTTGAACCTATGCTTGATTTAATTAATTAAGCATCGAGTTGGTTGACCCAAATGTTAATCGGCCACTTCTGTAAATTTTTCATGCAGAGATAATTGGTTTTCGTAATTTGTATGTATTTTTGCATATATTATGCATACCTGATATCAGAATCATGGCTTCATCAAAGTTCTCATTTATGTATTCATTCGTCTTTCCTTTTCCCTCTTCAAGACTCCACGCAATGGCTCACCGATTCTTTATATCAGACTTCCTTTCTTCTTTAATTTAAGTAAGTCCTCCATGTTGACAAAAAATAACATGTATTCGTCTCAACATCCACTTGCCTAACATAAATCACAAAATCACTCAAAAAAATGCCCGGTTCTTTGATTCAAATTATGACGTGGGTGGAGAAAGTCCTTTGTGCCATATCCATAAATATTGAATAAGTATGGTATAACATAATGTATTTATATTGTTCTCTAATGATTACCATTACATTTCAATTTCTTCTACACAATTGATATAATAATACAGGTAGAGTACGCCCTTTTATATTTTTAGTAGTAAGACTTATTGATCAATACGAAATTCCGAATACGCTCATATTATGTCTCTAATGTCTATATTAAAACGTTGTTTGGGTTTATTTTCTCGCCTATTGAACAGCATTTGGATTCAAAGTTCAAAGTTCCTATTTTGTCATTCAAGAAGACAAAGACTTGTAGTCTTCCTCGTACCAATTTTGGCTACCATTTGTTAGGACATAATAAAAGAAATCTTTTTCTGATGACATTATGCATATTGAATGCTCCAGAGACGTGTCGCGGTTGTGTTGGACAAATTGTAATTCCTTACCCATTCAGTTTTCTTTACATTGTTTCCCTTTTCCCTCATGAATTATGTAAGTAGGGAACATCGTACAATACAAACAAGATTACTTTCCCTTAGGAAATCCTATAAGCAGGGGGTAAAAATCTGATTCTTGGAACGAGGTAGTAAATTTTCTTTGGTTCACCTGACCCTTCTCTAGAATGTTATGAAGCAGAAAACTTGAATGAAATTTGATCAAGAAAAAATGCGTAAAACCGGGACCCGTATAAAGGATCTATAAACCCCTTACCCATACAATATCAAAATATTTGAATGTAAAGAAAATTATTTATAAAACACAATAGATTACTTGTCTTGCTTTAAAATGCCCAAATAAATACACAAGTATGTATTTAAATAAAAAATAATAAAAGTAAATTATGATAAGTACCTACATAATACGAGTACATGTATTGTATGGCATACTGGAACACACATCAAATTCAAATACACTATGGTACACTATTTTAATCAAAGGTAAATAATATAGCATAAAGTGTAAGTTGTCTGTACATAAGAACTTTCACAGTGGCTATTTGTTCAACTGACTAAAAATAAATCCCAACTAAAGTGATTTCTTATTTCCCATCTTAAAATATAGGGAAAAGTTTGGAAAAACTTGGTCTTTTTCAAACAAGTTGATTTTCATTTTTAGTGTCTAAAAGTACAATGATCTCCCTGCTGTGTCTGGCAATCAAACAGGAAAAGGTTTTTTGTATTTATACATACTGAGAAGATGAAAGTCTTGCAAATATTGAAAAGAATCCCATTAGTTAGAATCTAAAAATTCACATTTGCTCAAACAACTTTTTGGCAAACTTTCACATTTGCTTTCTTTAACTTTCTTCACATTATAATGATTTTTCTTGATGTGAGAAAAAGAAATTCTGACATTATTTATGAGTTCAATAATCTCTCAAATGGCAAATCTAATTTAGATTCTTATCAACTCATTAGTTCATGCTAATTACTTAGGTATAACAAATCAGTTAAAGTTAACTTGAGAAAAATTCACAAGTAGACTGAATGTGAGTGTGTAAACATGTAAAGTAAATGTTTGTAAATGTTTACTACTAATGTTAAATATAATTTCATAGTTAATTCTAATTTAATGATGTTGTTAGGTTTGTAAAGGATAGCAATTATAAAGTTATTTAATGATTATAGTGTAAACTTTTATTACAATTCAAATTATCGAATTTTATAGCTTTATTAAAAGTTTTGCTTGAATCTTAACATTACAATAGTTCTATTAACTGTTTTTTTGTAAGAATTTTTGTAATTTAATTTACAAATACTTAACATACTTATTATACATACCTACATAATTGATTGTAATTATCTGTAAATGGGGGTGTTTAAAATATAAAAAAATGGAATGGTTTATCGATGTGATGAAAATTCTGACGATGATGATGACGATGATGATGATTGCATTAATTAAGAGAAATTAAGATTGAAATTAGGAACTGAAAATAAAAATCTTAATGAAAATAAAAATGAAAAACGATAGTTGCTGGATAGAAAGAGGATCGAACGAATTCCTTCAATTATCGTTTTTAATAAACATTGTACCTTGTAATATATCTAGTGATAATTAATTACCTATTATAACTACTACTTATACAATCGATTTCAAATAGTAGTTGACATACCCCTTAAAAATAGTAACTATGAAAAAATTGTTTAAAAAATAACAATAGAATCAATAGAATTTGAACTGATTTTGAATGAAAATAATTTATGTTTAGAACAGAACGGAGGTAATTTTGAAAATTCATTGAAATAAAAAGTTTTCAGTTGTTAAAATCGTCATTTGTATAGTAACTTGTATTTTTTTGTCATTTGTATGTCAACTACTATTTGAAATCGATTGTATATATACATAAATATGATAGAATAAAGACATCATTTAATAGGTAATCTTCAGACATTTAAAAACGAATATAACGATTTTATTAGATATACAAATACTACTAGGTGCATACATACTTATATTTAGGTACCATCAATAATAATTGGTATGCATATGAATTTGATGAGCAGCTATTAAAATGACGTCAAATAGTGAGATAATTGCTAATATACATAAATATTAGAAAATTACAAACAAAGGTATACATATAACTTCACTTTTACGAGCATTATGATTATATATCAGTATGTATACATTGCTTCAATTATGTTTATGTAATAAGATAATACCTTATTAAAAGGTTATACCATTTTGAAACGAAAGATCGTATATATTCATTTAGTAATAGATTAAGTACCACAAGACAAGACACATTCTACTTTGTAGAATCAAGGTTGTATCGTCATATCATAAGATACATGGGTCTTGTTGGTTCAGTGGCTCATCTGGCATTTCTCATCTTTTCGCTAATTCGATCACCGACTTCTCCTAATTAAACTGATAAATTACATTTAACACATTACAGATATGAAGCCACGAATTTGAACATTTTCAGCTGAGCCCGGAGCTTTCTACAACTCCATTTAAATTAGTTTTTGTTTTTATTAAGTTATAAATAAATGCCTACTAAGAACAATAATGATCATACTAATCACTATAATCATACTCAATGAGAATCAAGCTAACATTGTGGAAAATTGAAATTTTTTTCCTATTTATATTTTGAAACGATCTTTTCAATTAAATATCTTCAACCCCAACTCAAGTTGAAGATAAGTAATTGAAAAGCCAATTAAATTTTCGAAGCAATTTTACCTTTGGGTTCATTTAAGAAACGGTAATTTTTATGGAACATTTTTAACTCTACAATTTTTAGGTTAAAAATTCATTTAGCTCATTCTAATTAAAATCGATCGACTGACTGAAGTAGTGTGTGAAAAAGTTAATAATAAAAATTCTATAAATACTCCTATGTAAATATGTATATATTGTATGTATGCTCAAATATGTATGGTATACCGTAAATCGTATTTCACACGAGATTAAGTATATCGTGCAAAAAGTGAACAAGTCTTTACCACGCTTACCTCCAAAATTGTAATATTTTGCTAAAAATACAAAATAAAAGTCTAATGGTATATGCTCCCACTTCAAAGTATGTCTAAATATGAGATATTTTCGTTTGTACTTATTATTGATAAATGTAATGAAACGGTTTAAAGTGAATGTGGAATAAAGATTAAATCTTTTTATAGTTCCACAAATGCGTGAGGAAAAAGGAAAGTGAATTACGATTAAAGAAAGCAACTTTCTTTAATGGACTATAAACTTTTACGAGTGGCCTTCAGGAGCTCAACAGGTCAACGCCCACACTCTACTTAACTAACTAAATATGAAACTTCTTTCATTCATTCTCTCTCACAGAAATTAATAAACTTTTATTGTATTGGTGGTGTTGTTCAGTTTGTTCAGAAAAAGCCTGAAGAGATTATCATACAAATAGTAATATTAAAATTTGAGTCGTTTCCACTAAACCTTATGAATTATTAATGATGTTTTTGTTTTTGAAATAAAATCAATTTTCAAGATCGGATATATTACATTTATTCAAGGTACAAAATGTGATCTCTTGGGTCGAAGATGTAGATTTGAAAAGATTGAAGGATCTCTGCACGTCAACGTGATCTGCATTTAAAAAATACAATTTGTTTACTGGTTTACTTTTATTTAACTACTATATAAGAACCAAGAACATTTGATTTTTACTATATTTACACCAAAATGGCATGTATTGGACCTACGTGACAATTATTAAGAGGTCGAAGAAAGTTAAAGCAAGTCTGTCCACACAATGAGAGAAATGGCATCAAAACAATCTCCACCGAATCTATCTCGCAAGTAGTAGAAGGCTTTGACGTGGGTCGTAAAGAGATTCTTCAAATGTGCAAATGTTCCTTCGGTTCTTTCGCTATCTGCATCCTCATGATTCGTCGGGGAGCTTCGGGACATGCCAATTTCAATCTTTCAAGTAGGCCAAGATACGTCTCAGCTAAATATTGTATAACATTGACCATTGACATTTTACTTGGCAATTTTGGTAGTTTTATTCTTTTTTTACTTTTTTAACAAAATTTAAATTTTCATGTCTTGAAACGGAGAGTTTATTTTACATATTAAATGTAGTGAAGGGCAATTTGCAAAACTGTAATAACATTTTTCATATTTTGCTCTTATATATCTCTTTGATTTGAACCTCAAACTGCATCTTTACGCCCAAAATAATAATATAATAAAGACTGAATTTATATAATTTCCCAACATTATAATTTACTTTTGAAAAAATTCACACAACATTTGCCCTATTTTTTGCGCATTACAATATTGGCATTATTATGTCAAAAATGTCAAACACTTGTATGTATCTGTAGTATAATTTGTATAATAACTAACAATACGTAACAGACATACTGCCTTTAAATAAATATATACTATAAGTATACAATAATGTAGGATATGATGAATTACATGAAGATAGTAGATCACCTATACCCACACTAGGATTATATCCAAATCCCCACATCGTTTATATGCTCATGAGTTTAATGGGGTAGCTGCAAATATTTGAGAGTAAATTGGTCTATTGAGCTTGAAGTTATTCATACATTTAGTGAATAATGAGTCGTGTCTTTTGAGAGAGGAGAGTCGGTAGATTTAGGTCTTGGTAGTAGGACCATTTGTCCGCCCACTGTCCTTCATCTCCTTCAGTTCCGCTGAATGAGCAGAAAGGAAAAAAGCCCTTTTTCACTCTCGCTCAACATATTTAGGAGTCTACAAGTGGCCAGTGAGCTTCTAATAGACCCTCTTTCGAAACCTTACACTTTATTATTTTGACTCTCGCTTCTCCTTTCATTTCCATAAAGGTCTCCCAATCTCAATTCAACACAAATTTCTGAACCCATTCATCTGTACTCAGTCGTTATACATATATTTTTGCTTTTTATTTCAATTGTCTGTTAGTCTAATAATGAACTATTGTTTAAATAAATATTAAATATTGCAATTAAAAATCTTGAATGAGACGTAAAATATGAATATTTTAAGAATATTTTGAATAATTGGTAGTAATCTAAATCTGAAATTTATACCTAATTCACAACTTCCTACCTAAACTAATATATTGTCAAATTATGGGTTTGAATTCTTAGAATTTGATGTTGTAAAAATGCCCATTTTAAATTGATTCAATTAGTTACTTATGCTTGAATAGTGAAGGGGCTTTATTGTTATGTACTATCTGTATATGAGATAATCCACATAATTATATTATTTATGTGAACCAAAATATCTAATTCCAATTGCAACAAAGAAGCAGGAACTGGAAATACAAAAGCATAAAATCTGAGACTATAATTCCAGTATGTGGCATTTTTGTCATACTAAAGTGATATAGTAAAATATGAAGAATAAATTGTTCCTTGTTATGTTCACCAAACGTCTCATATTTCTCCCATAATTCCTTCGTTTACGTTCTCATGTTTGAAAAGGAAGGTCGGTCCGATTGGAATTTATTTGAATTCCCTCCATCAAGGAACCATTCACTTCCTCATTTCTCCCTCAGGAGTCGTCGGGATTTTTAAACGAGAGGGAGTTTAAAAAGCGCAAGCGACAAGATTTTGAGTTTTATGCCCCAATGTTTCATTTTAAAGAGGGCAATTTGGGAGGGCATTGTGTGAGAGAACCAGCCGGTCAAATTGTTCGGCCGGACTTCAAATGGTCAAAGTAGGTGTGGGACTCATTGGAGGATCAAAAGAGAGGAAGAGCTGGATAATGAGGGACTCATATAGTTATCCTTCGGATGAATACACTCACCTCCAAGTCAATTGACGGCATCAAACCCCAATTTCTCTTCTCCTTCGACGAACGCCAACAAATCGAAGGAGGCCCGATTGTCCGACCAGGAGCAGCTGAGGGAAAATGACTTTTGAGAGACTTTGCACAAAGGCCCTCCACTTATTTGTCCCTTCAAATGATCCTTTATGAGCTCTTTAGAGGGTCAATCATGTCCAGGCCTCGCGGACCCTTTCTCTCATACCTCCGGTCAATTATATACGACAAGAGTCGTCGACTCCTTCCCGGGTCCTTCGCATTCCACCAAGAAACCTCCCGTTGTCCGGAGAAGAAGTGAAGCGTAAAAGTGGGCGAGGACCTTCGACCGTTCAATGCTATTTACCATATTATGATAAGCCGAAGAGCCCCTCAGACCCCTCAACCGCTTTCATGAATCGAGTCCCTCCTGGTCCCTTTTCTTCCCATGTACTTTGGGACGGGTACCTCTTGAGGTGAGTGAAGAAGTTCTACTAGAAATAACGTCCCCGTGCCATCCACGATGCTCAGTTTGTGCCGCGTGTGCTGGTCGTCATCACCTGAGGTTCTCTGCCTTCTTCATAACCAACCTGTCCCTTCCACTCATCACGAGAGGCAAATCAGGTCAAAGGAACCACAGAGGCCAAAGAGTTACGAAGCCATTAAGCACCCTCATTAATAAACCACTGAGAGCCCCAAGATGACGGCAACAAATGACGGAGGGAAAGTGAGCTCGACAAACAAATCAAAAAGTTCAGAAAGTCGAAAGGTAAATTTCCTCATTTTCTCTTATATGTAGGATAATTAACGTTTTAAACATGAACTTATGGAATATGAGTTTATGAGCCTTTTATTCAAATTATTACAATGGCCCATTTTTTGTTATTTTTATTCTTTATCTGTTTTTCCTATTTCATATTTACGTAACATTAAATATTTTATGCAGATTGAAAACAATAAAATATTATGTAAACTTGATAGTAAACTGGAAAAAAATTTTCCTACAGAAAATCCCAATTTAGTAAAAACTCCATCATTTTCTTTAAAAGCTAAGTTTAGAGTGACTATGCATAGGTAGGCGGCGGCTATAAGTAGATAAACCAATAAATAAGATTTATTTCAAAGTAGATTGTCTTTCTAATGATGAGTATTATTGATTTTCAGATACGTAAACCACTGATGGAAAAGCGTAGGAGGGCGAGGATCAATCAAAGTCTGAATGAGCTCAAAAGAATACTTCTGGAGGCGAACGGAGCTCCAAATAGGAAAGAGGTGAGACAAAAATGTGAAATTCATTTTATCTCAAGAAGAAGAAAA
Source organism: Neelides folsomi (assembly GCA_034687125.1). Taxonomy (NCBI): domain Eukaryota; kingdom Metazoa; phylum Arthropoda; class Collembola; order Neelipleona; family Neelidae; genus Neelides; species Neelides folsomi. The sequence goes on from JAQGBZ010000128.1 coordinate 140,237, forward strand.
ACAAAGTTTGGGAAGCAAATCCCTGGTCCGTGCTTCGATGATGATTAGATTAGTTTCTCTCGCGGCAGGTTGGGTTTATAATTGAATGTGTGATTTCAGGGGAGTCGACCTGCGAAGCTGGAAAAAGCCGACATCCTCGAACTCACCGTCCGACACTTGCAGAGTCTCGAAAAGAGCGGAAAGCCGAGGGATTTTCCCCTTCCGACTTCCGACACAGAGGAAGAAAAAGGAGAAATTCGGTTTCTTGATGGATTCGCGGAGTGCATTCGGGTCGTCTCCTCCTCTTTATCAAAAATGAGCGGAGGTGACGTAGAAAGAGACTTGGAAGAGAAACTCAGAGCTCACTTGGCAGATCTTCATACAACTCCAATTACAACTCCGAGTTCTGAATCTCAAACCAATTATTTCCTTCCGTCCAATGAAGATCAAATGGAATTTCCCATCATGGCCAGCAAAGACAAAAACACGGTTTTGGTTCCTACGCGGATGGCAAACGGAGATTGGGCCTTTATTGTCAAGTGTGGGAAGAAGGGAGATTCGACCAAAGGCATCTTCAATCATAGTAATCATCACGACAATCCTCGGTTCATTTGGCGTCCATGGTAGATTCATTTCTCATCCTATTCATGACTTCATATTATATTCCCTTTTTAGAATATTAATTATCTGTGATAAAACGAAAACACTTGTTCTCAATTGTTAAGTATTTTTCCTATGATCATCATATTTGCACTGTAAAATTTATCTTGTGAATTTTATTGTTCAATAAGTAAGGTATTGTTACACTTTGTATTAATTAATTCTATTATTTATTAATGTATCAATCAAGTTGTAAAGACAATAAAGTTTGAATTAACTAAGTATTTATTCTTATAAACAATGTTTAATCTCGCCAATAAAAGTTTTTTAAATAAACCAACAAGTAGCAAAGTAACTTTTTATTCCCAAATTATCTTATTTACAATAAATAGTCATTTATATATGGAATGCATCTGAAAACTTTTCAACATCAAATTACTTTAAATGAGCTTGGTGGGTGTGGGCAGAGTAATAAAATGATGATACCGAAAGGGAGAAAGAATTACTGAAAGTCAGAGTTTCTTTTCTCTCTTTCAGTGTGTGGTCTGATCTCTTTTGTCATTAGAAAGGATTGTAATGGGGAGAAGAAGGGGATTTGGGGAGTCTGTTCTTCTTAATTGTTCGTAATGAGTCGCGGATGTTCATTGGGCTTTTGGGGATAAAAAAGAAGCGTCTTATGGGGCCCAGACAAAAAAGGGACGACAACTCGGCTCAGAGTGAGACAAATGGGGATGAGGAAGAAAGCACGTAAATTGGCCTGCATTCATTTTTTGCTAGAGGTTAGCTCGTAATAGTTGGAGCAATCATTTCATCTCATGGTTTTTCTTCATGTCTGAAGCACGCTGCTACTTCTTCAAATTATGAATGGTGAGGAGACGGGGAAAGAGCAAGAGATTTCCTCAATGGGATCCGCTCCGCTCTCCGACCAAACCACTTCTCTCTGGTCTTCTCAAACTCCCCTTCAATTCCATCTGATTCATGTGGGAATCACGCGTGGACATCGCGTGTTCTTCATTCACACTTCATCTCAAGATCCAAACGAATCCTTAAAACTGTCTCTAAGATATATAATAAGAGAATATATAATAAGAGTATATGATAAGAACTCTATATATATTAACTATATATAATAAGAGAACACGAAATCTGTAATGCAAGTACGAGTATACCATAATTAACAACATACAACAATATTCCCTGATTCCCTGTTACATACATTGATAGAGCATTACTGACCATGACTTCTTAATTTGTAAATGAAGCAGTTAATTTATGATTATCTCTGTCAATAATCCTCAAAGGCAATACATTTCGAAAAACTAATCAAATGGATAAATCAAGGTACAATGATAATTAAAGCAACTTCATTCAAGAAATACGAAATACTAGGTGGGCCATAAGTATCTTTCTTTTTTAAATAAACAATCGCATAAAATAGAAAGATACTTATGGCCCACCCTGTAAATAAGTTTAAACGAGATGAATAGAGTACATACTGATATAGCATTACTTATTATTGATATAACTACTAAAGTGAAATATATTGTAATATACCTTATATGTACAGATACAGATATGTAATGATTATATTATGAACTATTATTTCAGAACTTTGTTATAGTATGAGTATAACTACTTTTAAAATTGCATAAACTCAAACTTAATTATAGGAGAGGATGTTAAAAGAACAAAATGCTAGTTGGACGTGCATAAAAACCATGGATGATTGGTTTTATTCGATCATCCAACATCCGCTTAATCGATGATATAAAAATTTTATGGAAGTGAGCTTGCAGTTTGCACATTTTTAAATCCATACGGAAGTCCAATATTTGAACATGTCATTTTAAATCACAAAATATTTTTTAAATCTTGCTTTTAGTCATACAAGAACTTATCTATCTATTTATTTTACCAACACGCTTATACTCTCCATGTTTTTTGAATGGAAGCTAAAGGAATTGAAAAGGCGACTGGCGTACTTAAAGTTGAGAGGAAAGTGACGTTGTACCAAAAACGAAGAGAGGCTTAAAAGTCCTTTAATACATGAAAGCCAAGTGCATTTACTATATGGATGCTCATATAGGATACATGGGAGAAGCGAGGGAGTGATGATTGTTAGTCAAAAGTGACCTTCTCTTGACGTCTTTTCAAAAATCGTTGAAGTTTAACGAGTCGACTTTCTACGAGTATCTCTGTGAGTCTCTGAGGGGAAATCTCCCTTTATGAATGAATGGAGAGTTGAATGAGTTCCTTTCATGTCCACTGATTGCTCAGGTCATAAATATCGCTAATGCGGCGTGGAGAATACTTCATACATATACACAGGGCTCTTGTACCTTGCGGGCGATGATATCCAAATGTGTGTGGACGTCTTCTCCTCCCTCCACGCTCCGACGGTTTTATCCCGTGAAGTCAATAATGAAGGCGAGTGGAGGGACGGAGGAGCAAAACATCGATTCCACTTCCGTCGTCCTTAGCTGGTGCCGTGATAAGAAAAGATGATGATTATCATCATCATCATCTCCTCATGATCTTCCTATGACGAGAGGTCCTGGGGCTTCTGCCCTCCCCGTGTCCACTCGTCCCTCACCCACGTCCCAATCCGTCCCTGCCCACCACGCTTCAACAACTCCGGCAAAATAATTTCCACCACACTCGTATTAAATTCTCCCTCCTCTTCCTCCAGCCAAAAAACTCGATTTCCCTACGCAAGCAATCTGACGGACAAATTAAAACTGTTTGGTTCACTGAGTTCCTGGGATTTTAAACCATGTTAGATTTTAATCAACCTTATTCGCCTACACATATAACATTCTTTGGTTGCGTTGCTCGCGAATTCTTAAATTCCAAAGTTCTCTATCACAATTTAGAACTTTCCGTATGTATGTATTGCTTGTATCAAATTCATATTAAAACAAAATTTATTATCATAATATTCATCATGTTAATATTCACATCTTCCTATATATATATATATCTGTAATAATATAATATTACATAAGTAACAGAAGAAAAAAATCACAATTACCATATTTTCTTTCTAAAATATACTGAAATCACTTGAAACGAATAATGATTTTTCTCCAAATCTTCTATGCCCTCTTCTTCGTATCATTGACTGCTTCATACCAACATGCCGGACTAGGAGAAAAATGTAGCGGGTATCCAGATCCAAATAAGCATCCCAATTATACAAGACCTCCTGATTTCATATATTGTAGACCAAACAATCAAGAAAATCTTTATTGAGCAAAAGATTGCGTAGGTATGCAGGATATATGAAAAGGGTAAGCCATTCTGCCAGATCACTATTGGAAATGGAGGTCAAGTTGAAACTTTTCTTGCTCGTTCCAATGGTGAAGATAATTGGAAAAATTCTTTAGTAAAACAAATTTGTATAAGTGTATGATACATTATAATAGTAAAAATTTATAAATGTTGATCATAAATAAAAACGAGAATATTTTAATCAATTTACTGAAATAATACTTATTTTAAAATCTACTTTACTATTATATTATGCTATTTCTACTTAAAACACTGTAAATGTGAAATTAGCTTATGTAATTGTCTCTTTAAGTTGTAATTATGAAAGACCTTGTTGCATTTAAACAGAATTTCTAGTAGATAAAAGAAGAGATTAAAGAGCGGAAGGTGATCATACACGTTTAATATATTCTTACAAGGCAGTTTAATGTATTTACAAAATATTTGTGAGAAGAAAGGCTTATTAAGACTGTAAAGAAGGGGAGAGTTTCTTGTACGCGGCCGAAGGGATAATCCGTCCTAATCTCCAGGAGCCCATCGTCGGATGAGACGAGTGTAAATTCCAAGTGTAACACACTCTCTCCCGTGTAATTTGAGTAGACTGGGATAAGATTTGGAGAACTCTCAGGTTGAGAGACTGACGCGCGGAGAAGAAATCCAAAGGTGGGGAATAATTGAGCTGTTTACAAGTAGTCGGTGAGGCGTACTTGACATACATCTTATTAGAGCACAAGAAGCCTTGGGTCACCTTTGGTTTCCCAAACTTCCACGGATTACCCGCAGAATATGGCATTACACTTATTGGTATACTATACCCGTCTTTGTACGATATTCATTCCAAGTTGGATTCTGGATATATCAATCTTTACCACAATGTTTGCCATATCTTTAAGCTCAAAAAGTGCTTAAATTCATGAACTGGCATAAAGTCTCATATGAGAATGTACTTATGAGATGAATGTATATGACGTGCTTTGTGAACTGAGTTGAAGACTAAAGAATAAAGAACATTATGAGCATTACGATTTTTAAATAGAAAATACAAAAATTACAATCTTCTTATAAACTCCCCCAAAGGTTCAAAAATTCGACCTCAAATCCACTAATAAATAATTCCTCCTTTCAATTTTTAGGTAGAAAATGGATTTATGGTTGTATGGAAGTATTATTAACTTATTTTTCTAAAGAAATTATGAATCGGGTCAAAAACTTATTTAAAAATAATGCTAGAAGTATCAATGACTTAACCATTAAAAACATTTTATAATAGAAAAAGGTCTTTAATAAAGTGATTTCATGCTAAATACCAATTTTAACCCTTTTATAGGAATTGGTATACGTGTGTTACCACCTTGTGTTATTTTCTGGGCTGGTATAAATGCTTTACCAACTATAAATCCCTTTAATTTATGGAATGGTAAAGATGCGTTACCATCTAAAATCTATGTAAAATCACTGTTTCCAAATGCACATTTTAAAATTATCTCCCATATTATTGATAAATCTCATTTCAATTTCTTCCCACAAAAATAAAGGTTTTTTCAAGCAAGATTTTCCACGCAGAAGGGTTAATATCAATTCTTGATCGCTATAAACTATAAATGACATCAATAATTTTTTCGCTACAAAATATCATATAGTATATTAAAAATATTTCATAAAGACGACAATTTTAAATAAAAGCGTGTGTCTTGGAGTGTTCCAAGATTTGAGAAATATTTTTCTCAATAAGAGATCGAGTAGATTGGAGTGATGAGGCTATCTGGTCATTTGAACTAATGAGTTTGATATAAGATACTCTTGAGGTTTTGACCGCAGGACGTCTGATGAGCTTGCCGACGACGTAGTGGGCGAAAGACTTGAATTGAGAGTTCCTTGAGAGAAATGGTGAGTTGAATGGATGAACGAACATATTGAACATCGACGGAGGAGAGATTTACCCAAATTTACCCATAAAGTGCTCATTGGAGCATCTGAAGGGACGAGGAAGTTGGGGCTCGTTGGGTTGTAAGCCGTAAGCCTGCCATAACGATAGGTCATGCCATTGTGAGCTTAAGGTTTTGAGGAACGCTTTTCAAGACCACCAACTCAATATCCACGACACTAACACAATATCCTTAAATCTTTTTATTATCAACCTACTTCGCCCCAACAGACTTCCCCAAGATCTCTATCACTCTGTCAAAAATATCAAAATTGTTGAAAAATCCATAAGGAACTCTTTTTACCTTTTTGGAGGAAAAACCGTGTTTTTATTCTCAAAGTTCCTCCACGAATCGAGAATGTGAAAGGTTCTTTTTAAGAACCCAAGTTACTTCCAACGCATTATTATTATTTATTATCTTCGTCCATCTTCGTTTTGACCCGAGTCTTAAAAAAGGATTCGTGGTTGGTTCGTGAAAGGATTTGGTCGCGAGGAATGGACGGTGGACGTCTGTCACTTCAATTCACTTTTTCCTCAAACGCACCTTTAACAAAATACCTCTCGCTCATTTTACCTCTTCCGAGTATTCTTTCAACATAACAAATAGTATCTGTAATACTGTATATTATACAAACTTATGAATACTACTCTTACATACATACATGTATGAGAATATTTCGAGACTGATAATCTAACAAGATAAAAATTGTTTTTTAAAACGTATTTTTCAAGATGAAAGGAATCTTCTCAGATTCAATATTCTTCTGAAATGAGAGATTTTTGCTCGAATAAACAAAAAGCCTTTCGTAGTTGTTTATCCTAATCTAATAATCTGTAAGAGTTTGAATAATGTTTGTATCAAAATACATATCAAACTTTTTATGAGATCAAATGAATATTTATTTTTTGAAACATCAAACCATGAATGAATATTTTATCTTTTTATACTTACAAATAAATATGTATACAGATGAAACATTTTGATGTTTGTAATATATCTGTGCTACCAAGCTGTTTTCTCAGAGAAAACTGTAAATACGAGATCGTATGATAGAATTTGAAACAAATTGTGTTTTACTAAGAACAGTCGCAACATAAAATTCATATTTTAATGTAATTAAATATACAAAATCGATACAAATATTTGCAGTAGTGGTCTATTGAATATCCAATGACCATTGAAATAAATAATGTTGAGCATTATACCATACTTATATGTATGGGGAAAGCTTCCAAGCTGTTTAAAGTCCTTTCCAAATGAGAGTGAATGAACTAATGAAATGTAGTAGAGATAATCTTGACTGAAAGAAGAGCTTTGATGTGAGGAGTGAAGGATTATCACACCTTTGGTGGACATTCCGCCTCCAAGAAGAGGGCAAAGGCCATTTTACTAATGAATGAGGATGGCTCAAATGGAACACCGTTCCTTCTCACGCTTCACAATTATCACAATGGACAACATGTGTCCTCTCCATGTATCATATCTCCTACTTTCTGCCCTTCTCTTAATGGATACTTCGGATTACAGTTTCCGCCGAAGTGGACACGAGATACAAAACGTGTGTGTGAAGGACTTATCACACTTTCTTATGTTCATTCGACGTGTCGGAACATGGGCTCATCCTCTAAGGAAATCAATGAAACCGACACCTAGGAAAGTTCTCGGAGCTTCCTCAAACATATCTCAATATAATGCGTCCTTTAACCAAGCTTTTATGAATGAAAACACTTTTATAAAAGCAAAGGTCTTTAATAAAACCAATGCAAAATGGGCTTATTATCCTCGCTCTAGGCAAATATCTTGGTTAACAGTGCGTAGATGTTTGCATTGGTTGAAGCTCCTATACTTAAATCTATTATTCTAACCTTTAAAATTGGAATATAGCAAATATAAAATAATTGAATGAAGGTTACTTTTGTACGCTTCTGGAAAATGCTTATACTTACCCAGACCCAGGTATATTTATGTATGTAAATTATTTAAAACCTTTACATACAGGCATGTCCCTGATATTTAAGTTTTGAATCAATTTTCCACTACATATATTACCATACTTGTAAAGGGTAGGTGATTGACAATGCCACCGATGTATCGCATTGCTATTGGGTGTTGGACCACTTTAATTTAATAATAAACTCAAAAGGGCCGACACTTGCTTTGGTTTGAACTTTACAATTAATACCGTTCTATCAGTTTAACATTTTAAGCACGCTTCAGTTAGTTAATTTAGTTTGTATTCATTGTCAACGTGTATTTATGTACCGGCTATACATATTTAGTAAGTATTTAGCATCCTACATACCAATAAAAGTATTCAATTCAGGTGAATAGCTCTAAAATTATTTTTAGCTCGTTGCCTTTTAAGGTATCAACTATCCAAATTCATTAATAAAAGTAAGAAATTCAGAGAAAATGTGTTCGAAGTTCAGTCCTCCATTCATCAATAGACACGATATAATAGAAAGCTTTGAAAAGAGTTGAATAGGATACTCTTAAAAACACAGCGATTTATGTATATACACTTACTTTTCCCATCGTATAATATTCTAAATGCAAAGGGTCAATACTTTCTAGTCAAAGTCAAATATTAGGAATTGGCCTTTTGGTAATGAATTAGTAGCCCATTAAAGGAATGAGATTCTTTTTTGAAAATGCCTTTTTATCATACAACATTTTTCTCAATAAATTCTAGTAATAAATGTTTTTCTCGAGTATTTTATTATAATAATGGAGAACAAATTGCATCACCTTCGTAGAATTTATTAACGAACAATTGCAATGAACCTAAAAATAATAAAAGGCACTGACTCAGAGATTGAAATAAGTGATTAGTTTTTTGGCATGAAGCTCGAAGGGAAAGAGCATAAAAGAATGAAAATGGAGTAATGGGGAAAAATAGAATTAGCTAATAATGATAATTATAGGGTTGAGAGATCGTTAAGACCAGAAGGTAAACAAATATCCATAAATAAAGGTCTCCTGAAGACGCTCTCAAAGATGTTCTTCAAGATGCACTTGATGCTGAGACGTAAAAAAGGTCGCCTTGGGGCCGGATGTGGGCTCCTCAAATTGTCCTCCACTTTACATGGCGGGGTGTAAATCACCTCGGTCGGTGGCAAAAAAGGGTGGCGAGAGCGTGGGAAAGCCAACGCGTGGTTCTCGCGTGTTCACTTGTCGTCAGGAGGAGGCGGAGGTTTGGGATCGCCCACGTCCCAACCCCACGTCCGCCACTCGCTGACAAACATCTCGCCACGGTCCACATGTCTCTCCGCCTCCGACTAGACTCCTCCATCTTCAATTAAATATCAAAACCTAATTACCACGTCATTCAACACACTCCCGTATTTCATAATTAACTCAATCAGAATCCTTTCATCCGAATTTGAATTCGTATTAAAATGATGTTCACGTTCATGCGTTCCATGTACATCTACAGTAGTTAATAGTTCCAAATCCTCGTTTTAATCATGCATAATAAGTATCTACATCATATCTACAATTTCGTCAGTTCAAAACATTTTGCACTTCAGTTTCAAAATGTCTAACATTAAGAATTTAAAGAGATAACAAATATCTTCGAGATCCATCTGCAAGATACTCAAAGTTTATCTAAAATAGTTCATATCTGGGACGCGGGTCGAACTTGGACAATGAATGGATTATAGAGATTGAAAAGATAAAATTCTTATCTTTGGGACAGTGACAGCACTCCGCCATGTTGACGTGTTTGGGAAAAGGGCCTGCAAGGTGGTAGGAATCTCTTAAGATGGGAGATAGAGATTGAGGTCTTTCTCAGATCAACCGATAGGTTTCATTCTATAGCTTAACTATTGTCCACGCGGCCTGGTCCTTCCCAAGAGTGTTTTAAGATAGAGAAGATTCTAAAGATCCTAAGATGGATAAAAGATAGGGTGGAGGGTCCTTTGCGTGGGCTGATGGCTCAACCCGATAAGAACAAGGTAAACTTACGGGAAAGGAAGGATATTTTATATACGTTCAGGAACCATCACCATTAACCAGAGAGTCTCATCAATACTTTTCATCAATGCCCGATTTCTCCATTCACATGTGCTTCCTCATACACAGTGTGGGTGAATTCCTTTAGTCCAATCCCTCTGTATCCCTCAAAGTTGGATAAATCTCGAATTGCTTCTCCGATGGAGGCACACGTAATGAGAGGAATTATTGGTGGGGATATCTGTCCACTGCATTGCTCTTTCTTTCTTTCTCCTCTTGGGCTGAAGGGATGAATGGGCAGGAAGTCGTCGATTAAGGTCCTATTTCGCCTCTCTCCCACTGCCGCCCACCGCCGTCCCATCAACGACCTACACAGAGAAGTAATCTTCTCTTTCAGTCAGGCCACTTCTCTCTTCGCCAAGGAGGATTCAAAGCTCCTGCCAGGATTACTCCCATTATTCCCCCAATACATTCAAAGACTTACCTTTGATACAACCAACCTCTCTCAAATACACCGTCCCTCCAAGTGGAGTTTTTCAAATATGAGAACTATGGCTATATGGGATGAATGAAAGCGTTGTTCGTGATTATTCACCTCTGATACGATAAACTTCCTACCTGATGCTCTTTATAAACTCACTTACTCACTCAATTCTCCCTTTGAGGGACGACGAGGGCCTGCTAAGCCCTTATTATAGATATTTATTTTCAACTCACTCAATTTACACCTTACCTCTTGTAATGAACGATCCCTTGGGTTGAGATTACAAATTTCATATTGATCATTGATCATTTAACTTTCTTTTCATGCTTTGTTATTTGAGCTATACTTATTTATGAATAATATTAAAAATTAAATAAAAGTTATATACAATCGCAATGTTTCATATTTATTATATCATATATCATAGCCAAACTCTTTGTTGACAGCTTGCATGCATGATAAATTGCCCAAAATATTACCAAATTGCATTGCTTTAATTTAATACGAAGAGAGAAGGAGCGAAGCTGGAATGGAGCGGAGCACTGCACTGCACAGAAAATATAGCGAATGCCGAATGAATGAGCGGAACCGTTCAATGAGACAATTGTGCCATCTTGAGCATAAGTTTAAATCAAGTTTCTACAATGCGGTAGTTCAAATCATTCTCTACACGTGCAAGCCCTACATGCATAAAAACTTGCGGTTTGCCTGTTTCGTTTCGACTTAAAGTTAACTTTTAACTTTTAAACACACTTAACCTTTAATTTATCATATAAATTTTCACAATGTTAAATAAAATGAATAAGAAATCGTCTAGTAATAAATCGTCGTTCAAATCGAAAAACAACAGTAATTCAGATTCAAATTCTCCCAATACCAATCCTTCAAACAAGAAATCCAAATATCAAAACTTTAAAAAGTCTCGATTAGAATTAAAAGAGAAAAAACCAGAAATTCAAAGAGAAACGGCCGATGGAATTGAATTTGAAGGAGGTGATGATAGTTTGAAGAAGAAAAAGAAATTACCCGGAGGAGCTTTTCTTCATTTGAATCTCAGTGAGCCTGTGCTTAAAGGAATCATAAAACGAGGTTATAAAGTTCCAACTCCGATTCAACGAAAGGTCAGCAATAATTTGAAATAAAAAACAATATCAAAGTTAATATTGTTTCTCAATGCTTAAATTGGCATTTTATAATTTTATAGGCGATTCCAATTATACTTGATGGGAAAGATGTCGTCGCAATGGCCAGGACCGGAAGTGGAAAAACTGCTGCCTTTTTAATTCCACTCTTTGAAAGACTTCAATTTCAAAGGAATGCTATTGTGGGTCAAGCTACCAAATTCCCAAGAGCAATCATTCTCTCACCAACTCGTGAACTTGCAACTCAAACGATGAAGTTTATAAAAGAAATCGGAAAGTTCATCAACTTTAAAGTTGTGTCAATTCTTGGAGGAGATTCTTTAGATAGTCAATTTTCTGCAATTCATCAGAAACCTGACATTGTTGTAGCCACTCCAGGACGTTTGATGCATTTACTCGTTGAGATGGAACGGGAATTTAAACTTGACGGAGTCGAATATATTGTATTTGACGAGGCTGACCGGTAGAGTAAATATCAAAATTATTTATTAATTCACTTATTTCTCTACTTGGTAATGTTTTATTTTAAATGATTGAAATTAAACATGTTTTAAATGCTCAGACTGTTTGAAATGGGTCTTGGAGAACAATTGAGTGAAATATTACAACGCCTCCCTGAAACTCGACAAACTGTTATGTTCTCTGCAACGCTTCCACGACTTTTGGTTGATTTTACTAAAGCTGGTCTGCACGATCCAGTATTGATTAGGTAATATATCTACATGTTAAAATATTGATTTTTACATCTTATGTTTTATATAAATCTTTCAAAAATTCCATATATCATTGCTAGATTGGATGTTGACACAAAACTTCCAGACACTCTGCAACTTTCTTATTTTTCAACGAGAACTGAAGATAAATTAGCAGTATTGTTGTATCTCCTTAAATATGTTATAAATGAAAATGAGCAAACATTGGTCTTCGTTGCTACAAAACATCATGTTGAATTTATCCATGCTGTATGTTTATATTACATTTATAGATACATATTTTAATTTATCATTAAATCTAATATTCTTTTGTTCTTATAATAGCTCCTCGACGAATTGAACATTTCTAATACCTACATTTACTCAAGTTTGGATGCGACAGCTCGAAAACTTTCATTGGCTAGTTTTAGAAATAGAGAAATCAACGTTATGATTGTGACAGATATTGCAGCCAGAGGAATTGATATTCCTATTCTTGACAATGTCATAAATTTTCATTTTCCTCCAAAGCCAAAATTGTTTATGCATCGAGTCGGTATGTTATAACTATAAGGGAAACCTAAATTTATGCCAATTATCAAATATTCAAATTGATTAATTTATCTATTGTTAGGTCGTGTTGCGAGAGCTGGCAGAAGTGGAACCGCATATTCAATTGTTGCTCCAGATGAAATTGCAGCACTTCTTGATCTTCACTTATTTCTGGGACGGCCGATCAAATTCACTTCTGGCTCTGATGAAAAAGATGCGAGAGTTGGAAGGATCCCACAAGAACTTATCGACCAAGAACTTAATGTCGTAAAAAATATAATGGACACAAAAATTGAATTGGTAATAATAGATTTAAAATTTAAAATTAAAAAATCAATCTGTTTCACATTAATTTTAATATTGTAATTTATATATTTTTATTATTATTTTATTCTTGTTCATTTTATTCAGGTGACTTTATTGAAAACGAGTAAAAATGGTTATTCACAATACATGAAAAGTCGTCCGAACGCATCGGCTGAAAGCAATAAAAGAGCAAAAGCCATTCAAGTGTCTCATATTCCAATTCATCCAATTTTTGAAGGAAAATACGATTCAAACCCTATGAGTGATTTAATTAGCCAGATGCAAAATTATCGACCCAATTCAGTAAGATCTAAACTCTAAACCTTTTATTTTAAAGATAGTTTCAAACATATTTATGTGCATTAAAAAAAACAATTTCACAAGATTTAACTCAATATTACAGACAATTTTTGAAATTGGACCAAAAGCTGGTTCAGAAACAATCCAAGTAATGAAATTAAAAAGGATTAAAGATCAACAATCGGTAGAGAAGTATAGAAGGACGAGATCAACCAATTTAGATTCTATTTTGGCTGAAAGTACAACACTTGAAAAGCTTAGCAAAAAAGATGATGAAAACTTTATTCCTTATCAACCTAAAGATTTTCACACAGAATCTGGGTATGAAACAATGAACTGTTATTTATTTACTAACTATAGTTTGTTTCATTCTAAAGGTAAATGCTATATGAATTTATTATATGTCATCATTAAATTTTAGACTATCCGTTGAAAAGAACTTTGATAAACAAATTCAAGAATCAGTTATGGACATCACTGGTGATGATTCCTCTAAATTGAAATCTCAGCATGGGATGCTTAGATGGGATAGGAAAAGGAAGAGGTTTATGGCTGATGGAAAGGTAATCCATTCATTATTCCCACTAATAAAACTTATGATAACGATTTCAACAACATTATTCTTAACATGTAAACAATTACTTAATTGAAATTCAATTCTTAGGATAATAAGGCTAAAAAGATAAAGACGGAATCAGGTGCTTGGATCAATGCTTCTTACAAGAGCGACGCATACAAATCATGGAAAAATAAATCAAAGGTCGATGTGCAGGAAGGAGACGAAGGATCGGATGAAGACCGAAGAGGCGGAAGTGAATTTAGTAAGAAACGAGGATTTACGAATAGGTTTAATAAAGGTAACGAGGCCCCAAGAGCCCCAGCGATGGGAAAAGGTAAAAGATTCAACACGGGATTGAAGCGACCGGAAGAAGTTCTCAAGGAAAGGAAGAAAAAAGAAAAGAACCTTATGAAGAACAAGCCCGGAAAGAAGGGAAAGAAAGGTGGAGGGCACAAGAACTTTGCCAATAAGAACAAAGGGTTCAAGGCCGGTGGTGGGTTTAAAAAAGGCAAGTAATTTATTTCTAATTTCTAACTCTAAGCGCCTTTTACATAATGTTAAACCTCGACTTTGAATCCAAACTCAAGTTTCACATGTAATTCGTACTTCCTTTTCAACTTGCATTTGATTATTCTTTCGTTGTTGAAGTCATTTTATATATTGAACATAAATATTATTTTACGTTTGATTGTAAAAATGTAAAATATAGAGAATATTGTTATATTTTTTAAAATAATAAATAATCACGTAATATTTAAAGTTAAAATAAAATTAGTGTTTTTAATTTAATTCCTAGCATCCGGCATCCGGATCCTAAATTAAGTATTTTTACCACATTACATAATAATCCATATAGTACATTACTGCATATATTAGGAATTCTGAATTCATTTTTAATCAGTTTTTCGAACATCGACCTGTTGACTCATTCTTCAGTACATTTTTCTATATAAGGTATTAAGCATTAGTCATCTCATTTGAGTATTATAGTTTTAAAAAACAAGATTAATCCTGAATATTTAATTATTTATTAATTTTTTCTTGTAAATTTTGTAATTGCTTCAAGTCTGCTCGTCAATCATAATCATAGGGTATAAGGACAATTATTAGCGATTGGATAGCTATTATATAAAAACAGTGGCATAATTAACCAGGAAATTTCCCACGCATCGAAATTTCTTTCATTTAAATATACAATCAAGGGCAAATCCTCATCCTCATGTTGGGAAAAATCTAGTCAAAATTCGCATACTTTTTATAGACGAGTGATCTAAAATACCTACTTTAAAATACTTCATAATTTATTTCGAATGTTACTTTACCATATTTTTTCATAATTATTTTTACAATTTATCAGCGTTATCACATTCTCTAAACTAACTTTTTTCAACAGTTAAATATAATTATATACAGCCTCCCTGTATTATTTGTATTAAAATTGGATTGGTATGAATAATGTTCTGTGCGATAATTATGATTATGATATATGTACGTATAACTATAGCAATTCAACAGTGATGTTCATTTTAATCGTTAATATTCGAGACATTTTTACATTGACATTTGATATATATATATATATAATATTTATAAATAATATATTAACTTAATTCAATAATATAATAAATCATTAACATAAATACGTAGAAAATAGGCATTTTGTCAAAGAGTGTTTAAAATATGAAACTATAAAACTCAAGTGCTAAAACATTGGTGATTCTTTTCAAGATTTACAAGGGATGGTGGTGGTAAAATCAACATTGAAATTTTTGCATTGTGTTTTCGCAAACACGTTCTATGCATGTATGGGATATAAAAAGAAACGTTACAACGTAAGTCGATTAAGACAAGAGCTGACTATGAACGCCAAGAGAGACCAATCCCGTTATCTCCGCTTCCAAAGAGTCTGGGGAAAAGTCGTCGCCAGAACATCATTTTTGGCCTGAAGATCGAGAAAGGCATTGAAGTGGTGGTGGACGTCGTCGGAAGAGGTTGAAGGATTGAAGTCCCATTCCCATCAGTTGTATTGTAAAAGGTCCAAGAGTAATAGTTGGGAGATTGAACTTGGCGAGGTTCAAAGCTTGAGAGAGAGCTACTTCGTTGGTTTTCAAGATTTTGGAAACACCCAGGATTCATTAAATAAGTCTAGAAATATTTAATATGAACCATTTAACTACAACTAACAATAAGTTAACGATATAGATATTTATAATAATGTATTTTAATTAGTAATTGTGGATTAAAATTGAACTTACCAAAAGGCACATGTACCACCTTCGAACATAGCTGAATCCAAATAGACCTCTTTTAGCTCGGTTCTTCATATTTATGAGATTTATAATAGGATTTGAATTTGTATTGCCTTCACTTATACCGTTACCATCATTGTCAACATTAATATTATCATCATTAAAAAGGCGGAGTCGCTATAATAAAAGAATTAAGATGTTAGATTTCTATAAATCTATTTCTACATTATTAATTCACTGTATAGTTATACTGGTATGTATGATATATACCAAAAGATTCAACTTACATTTCTCAGTAGCATCGTAGTTCCGGATACTTCAATTTGTACTGTTTGGATGATGATGATTATACATAGGGTGCAGAGATATCCAAATCTTAATCGATTCATTTCTGTCAAATAATTATTTTAATATAAATTATTAAATAAAAGTATCAATTTTAAGACAATTATAGTTATACCGACTGACAGTTTTATTGATCGACCAATTACTTACCAATTGATTGAACAAGTTTGTTAAATGATAAATCTAGAACAATGTTAAAATATCTATAAATCAATTATACCTGTTAATATTAAAAGTATTTGCAGAGATGAAGTTGAGCCGGCGTTCCAAACGAAAGTAAGAGTTATGGCTGGGAGTAGTTGATTCTTATACAGTTTAACACTAAAGACCGTGTATACTCGTTCCTTCAATTCCCTTGGGTTTAATGAAAGTGACTCATGGAACAAGTTAATGAAGGGGATAATGAGGCTAGCGTAGTGGTTAGCGTGGAAAAGATATTCTCTCGGATACCCATATATTGGATTCTCATGGGAATTTTTAAGAGAATTGGAGGTCAAGATGAAATGCTCCACAATTGAGGAAGAGTCGTTCATGTCTCTGTGCAAAACACGACCCGCCTGTTCACAATCTATAAAAACATTTGAGCCAAAACGACTTCTATTGTTTGATTGTTTCAAAAAATGCTCAATAAATTCTACATCTGAATGACATGAGATTATAAAACTCTTCTGATTCTGAGATTAATTAAAAATGGAGATGTAGCGTGTAGCGTCTGTACAATATTTGGCCAAGTTTTTTTGGGAGCTTTGCAATCATGAATGATGATTTATTTTAATCTTCAATTAATTTTTTCTATCAAGGCATAAAAAGTTAATATAATTAAATTGTAAGTTCCAAACAGAACATAAGGTAAGTTATTTTCTCACAGAGCTTCAATTGATTGATAATGTTATTATAAACCACCCGTAATTAAATGCACATGAATGAAGGCAAGTAATTATTAAAGGAAAATGATTAACAGCTAACTGTTGCATGCTTAATGTATAAATTATGAGATTTATGGAGATTAAAATACTGATGCGCTCAATGGAATACATAAAGGGATAGGTATGCTATAAAATACATGTATTTACATAATAGAGTGAATCACTCAAAAGTTATGTAATAAAAATGATTTCAATAATTCTTATAACATTATAGGTGTCAATGTAAAGCACATTTTATTACAAGTTTTAGATATCGCGAATTAAAAACGATTGTTTTTACGAGTTTAATAAAAGAATATAAAGCAGACCCTATTAAAATAATTTACCACATTACGCCGTTTTTAACGTGTTTCAAGGTAAATTACAGATATTTTAAATAATGTAATATTTATACAAAAAGATTGTTTTCTATCTTTCTTCAAGCTGCTTATCCCTTGCAATGACAGCTTCATCAAATTCAATAATGTAGTATGTTGTTCCATTGTGCCACTGAGCAATTACTTTTGCTGGCTATTAAAATCATTAAAAAAGGTTAAAGTGACAATTAAATAATAATATTTCAGAATTTCGCTATAAAATACTATATCGCCTTACAAATCCCGAAGTTTCAAGGATCCCTTCCAATATCCCGGCATTAAAAGCAGCACAATTGAGATTCCCCTTGTCTCTCGGAACTGAAATAAATTTGTTGACAAGTGGCTCTTTTTCAATAATGTAATATTGACGTGGATCGTCTGCGGAATGCTCCAATTTATCTGCATCTTTTCCGAAAAGAGTCTTGAAAAGAAAAAAACCAAGCATTGAATTAATTAAAGTAAATGTCAAAAAGGATGTTCAATTGAAGGTTAAAATCGAGTGTATCATTCATCACTATCATAAATTTTAATCATTCTCTAGTTCATTAATTACCTTCCAAACTGTTGATCGAATGAAGAGAAGCATGCTAAGGAGCTTGATATCTCGTTTGTAACTCTTCTCTCGAAGAACAATGAGATCGAAGATTTTAAGCCCGACTTGCTTCCCCATTTCTGTTAGTCTGAAAAAGAGAAGTTATCAATCACGTTGAATAAATACAAATTAATATTACAAAATAACGATATTATAAATATTTGCATTATTATATTCATACTTGCTATGAAGTTCGGCAATGCTATTACTTCTTCCTTGGCAGTATTGTACAAGTTCGGAGAATAAAAGGGCGAAGCAGCTGAGATGAACTTCATTCTTCCCTTTACTCAAAGACTTGTCAAGAATGCTGGTCTTTGCTTTTGACTGATTGAAGGAGATGGCTTTCAGATTTGGAATTGTGAAATGATGATCAACTCCATGTCCCGGTTGCATCTTCTTTTATTTAATTGTGACAAAAAATAAATGTCAATTGATTAAACTTGTGCTGTAAGTATGAGCTTGTGTGTTTTCTGCTTTACGTCCAGGTCCAGTTCAGCAGTCGAGGTTTCTCCCATGCTTACCAGACATTCTATTGGAGGAAGGGAGAATGGAACTTGAGAGATTTGATCTGTTTGGCGCAATTCCATGCAGGAAGAAATATTGATTCTCTAAAAGAAGAAAAGTTAATTATATTTAGTTTTAATTTCTTCATTCCTTTATAAAGAAGATTCATCGAGGATTCTTCATATTATTTTCTGTAAAAGTAATTGAAGAAAGTGGTAATTATACCTATACCTATAATAACTATTATAGTACATTTAAGAACCTCGTTACTGCACACCGCAATTCAAAACTAGCATAAAAAGATTCTTGAGGTTGGTTTAATATTAATATTACATAATTTATTATATGGAATATATACTTTTATAAATACAGATTCTATTTTGTAATTAAAAATTATATTATTAAAAATCGTAGGATGTCTCATTCAAAAAATCTCGGTCAAAAGGCGAAGGAAGACGATGACATTGATGACAAAATATCAGCCACCGAACATGATGTTTCCACAATGGTCAAATGCATGTCCTATTTTATGATGGGACAAATAACTGCAGAAAAAAACTTCTTTGCTCAACCACAAAAAGTCTTACCTAAGAATATTATTGAAGAAATGAAACTCAATGTTCCAGGTATTCTTTAACCCTATCATTATTATATTATATTTATGTATTTGAAATAATTTCCTTTATACAAAATACTCTATTTCTTGTAGGTTTTTATAATTTAGAATCCGTTTATTATTTTATATCTAAAGATATAATCAACTTATTTTACTTATTTTAGGTGAAAAAAAGAAAGAATGGCTTCCAAAAGGCAGAAATACAGTGGGTTTTTTTGCTACACGCCAGCGTGAAAAAATTAATGAAACTTGCTCGTTTTACGATGCAATCATAAAAGGACAAAAATTTCAAGATCATCAGCCCGATTTTAATAAAGGCAAAACTTTTCAGAATGGAGAATCGAGACATTTGAATAGATTTGAACCAATTATTCCAATGGAGTAAGTTTTGCACAATCAAGATATTAAAAATACATACTATGTAGTTTACCATATATTATAAAAATTTATAAATTATCTGCCACTGTACCAATATTGGTATTTATAAAGATAACAACTTAACTTGTTGAAATTTATAAAATGATATCTTTATTATAGGGTCGATTCTGGAAATTCTAATTCTAATTCATCACCTGCGAAGCTATTTTCCCATGCTGAAAAATCAAATTCTCGACAAATTAATGAAAGGGCAACTATAATTCCAAGAGTAGAAAGCGCTTTTAGAACCGCGCACGAACAACTTGTAAGTAAAAATTAATCGATTCAACCATTGATTATAGTAACATTTATTTCATATTTCACACTAGGTAATAGACTAGGCATGTTAAGGAAAAATTAATTTATCTTTATATTAATATATTTATGTTTTTATTTTTAGTCCATTAATGACAAAAAGCAAGGAGTAAAAAGAGCATTTCCAAGCCAAACTCAAGGATCTGTACACGTCTCTGGCTTGCGAAAGGGAGCCCGATTGGGCAATTCTTTCAATCCTCCCGGAGGAAATCAATCCAAAGAACCTGAACCAGTCTCTGAAGATCCAATGTAATTATTTATTATTATAAAACATTAACTATTAATCCTTGTATTACACAGATGATTTTTTGCAACAATAGCATTTATTAATTTAGTGTTTGTGAAATGATGGAGCATGAATCAATGAAGAACGTTGACGTTAAAATGGTTGAAGCAATTATGAATGAAGTAATGGAAGTGGCAAAGACGAATTGGAGCGACATTGCTGGGCTTGAAAAACCAAAGGATATCATTCGAGAAGTAATAATTTGGCCAATGATTCGACCAGATATTTTTTTCGGATTGAGGTAATTTCTTTACATGCAAAAAATAGTAAATAAAGTTTCAATAATAATATTATCAATCTTGTTTTATATCACAGATCCGCTCCAAAAGGAATTTTACTTTTTGGTCCACCTGGAACAGGGAAAACAATGATTGGCAGATTGATTGCTACAGAATCCAATTCCACATTCTTCAATATAAGTGCCTCATCTCTAACATCTAAATGGATTGGTGACGGAGAAAAGATGGTGAGGGCTCTTTTCGCTGTTGCTCGTCTAAAACAACCTGCTGTTATCTTCATTGATGAGATTGACTCAATTCTCACTGCAAGGAGTGGGACTGAACATGAAAGTTCTAGACGTCTTAAGACTGAATTTTTGATCCAATTTGTAAGCTGAGCGACTATCTATATTATATACAATAAAAGCATTAATTAATTATAAATTACATCTATTATTACATCTATTATGATTATGAATATGAAAATGGAATTTAAGATGTTTACTCTGATATAATGAATGCTAGGACGGTTGTGGGTCAAATAAAGAAGACAAAATTTTAGTTATTGGTGTAACTAATCGACCCCAAGAGCTTGATGAAGCTGCACGAAGACGTCTTGTCAAAAAAGTTTACATTCCTCTTCCTGATCAAATTGTAATTACACCCAATAATAATAATTATATTAATCGGTAGTAATTAATGAGTTTTTATCAAAACCTTCAATAATACTACTCATGAGCACGGGAGTTGTCAAAATCCCTTTTACGACTACCTTACATTCTTTTCTCAAATTATTCAGTATA